>JAOXNR010054200.1:0-12931 GCA_028571225.1 Parsonsia alboflavescens | reverse complement strand
TACCGTAACGGAAATTTGCTACAGTGCACATGCAACCAAACAAGTGGATAGCAAATTTCCGTTACGGTAACGGCAGGAGCGCGCATTAAGGCGCGCTCCGGAGCGCACCTTAGCAAATCCGATAATATATATATATATATGCAATTCATGGTGATTGACGGTTGGTGAACGGATTTTACTTTCTGATTATTTACTTTCTTTTGCCCCTTTCCTGTTGTAAACTTTTGTGCACTTGTGAAGCATGATGAAAGAAACTTAATGTTGCTGATCATAGTAGAAACTAGGTGGAACCAGTGAAATTGATATTTGAAAGGAATGGCTTAACATGAAATGGAATTGGGATTTATTATCATTATTGTTTTGGATATGAGTAGTGGATTTTGTCGTGTAAGAATCATTTGCTTAAACATTTTTACAGGCAGGTGTAAAAGCTAGTTATTGATCTTCCTCGGATGGTAACATATGACTGTAAAATTGTATATGGGTTTTTACTGAATTGGATAAAAGAGGTAAAAAAGGGCTATCTCTTTATTCATCCGTTTTCTTGTTTGAATTGTGGTTTACCCTTGAGATAGCTACAACACTTTTCTTTGAAGTACTTCTCAATGTATACGCATTGACACAGTAATGCTATAAGACACTTTGGCTTGTCATTTTTGCTTCGGTAGAAATTTGGCCCAACTCCACTCTAAAATGTACCTCATGAGGGAGGATTACCTAAATCTTATAAAAGTAGAATTATGCCCCTAATCCTGGTTGATGTGGGGTCTTAGCATCAACCTCTTTTAACCCGGCAAAACTTGTACACGTGTAGAGATTGGATAAGAGCAGCTTGTTACCTGTACATTTGTTTGCAAGATTGAATTTTAATCTCCCTTTTGAGTGACCCATTCGTTCTGCCAATCAGACTTGACAAAACCTAAGTGCATCACATGGATGTTTGTGACCCTGAAGTACATTTTCTGATTGAAAACTCTTTATATTTGATTAGAAAACTCTCTAGTCAACGAATGTGCAGAGCTTTAATAAATATTTCATGTTGTTTAATCTGTGAGGTTTTGAACATTCCGAGTGCAGGTAAATTTGGATACACCACAATTAATCTGTCCTTTACTGATAGCTAACATCGTGAAGTTGTGGTAGGGGTTAATTGTTAGGTTGTGACATGGTATTGTTTGACTTCAAAGTCTTTTCGTAGCATAAAACTGAGTGGAACACTCCTTATGAAAGTAAGCTCATGACTGTACTTCAATTCCAGTGTTTGCAATATCCAAGTGTGCTTGGAAGATTTTCTGGCGATGTACAGTGTTGCTTTATGTAAGTGCTAAATTCATTCAGAAGTTTCTTCTTAGAGTTATTCATACAGAGATCAATATCATTCCAGGATCTCTAAGATATGGTTCTGAACTTTGTTGAAAGGTCTTTTAAGTAGCAAACTACTTGAGTTAGCATTCTCAACTGCAGTCATGATTGGAAAAAGATCAGCTTTTCATGCCTTTCTTGTACTAATCCTTGATGATTGCAAGTGCTTCAATTAACTAGTTTTAGTTGATGTGGAGTAATATTTTTTTCTCTCCTTTTTATGGTTTTCATTCTGATGAGCAATAAGCACCTAATATCTGTTCCTTCTAAATGCAAAAAGTTCTATGGAAAATATAAGTTAATCCCAAAAGAAACTAACCATCTTATGGTCCATTTCAGTGCCTAACTTTGTTGTGCGTTCTGACTCAAAGGTCCTAGACGGGAATCAGACTCCAAAAAATTTCAGGTATGCATGTGTTGCCTACTCTGTACACCTTGAGAAAACCATTCGTTCAACTGAACCATAAAAGCAAATGGTTGATTTGCCATTTTGTGTTGGTATGAGGTATTTAATGGTGATTTGTGTGGATCAATGCGTACTGAAACTTTCGGTAGGAGTAAGTATTTTTTACTATTCACCGATGATTTTTGCAGAATAAATTGGGTATTCTTTTACAGAAAAAGAGGTAATGGTAATTACTTTAATAGATTTTGCTTAAAAATAAAAGGGATGAGTAAAGGTTGATAATCTTTGTAACAGATAATCTAATACCCCTGGCATCAGGTGACAAACACCACGCATCATGGTGGGCTCCAGCCCGCCAAATGACGTAGATGCATGACGGGCCCATTCAATATGAATGTCTGCTATTACTTTAAACTAATTTGCAATCAACCTAATATGCAAGTTGCAGGAGGACCTAATCTTGCTTGGGGTACGGGGATGGTGGAGAACAACAATTCAGCTCCCGCTTTGAGACCCGAAAATTCAAATGTAGGTTGGGCACCCACGCAAGGAACTCCAAATATGGGCTGGATGGGACCAGTGCCAGGAGCTACTAACATGAATTGGGGAACTAATCATTGAATAGTTTGTCAAGGAAAATATACCTTTGAAAATTCAAAGTAAAAAGATATAATCGTTAAAATAGTTTTTCTATTCATTCAAAAGATGTCTTTTCAGACATGGATATGTCTCTTCAGACATCATATAAGTGAGGTGGTCCTGTTTCCTTCACAATTAATTCTTATGTTTTCTATTCTATTTCCGTCAAAGTGTTCTTTTAAAAAGGTTTTGTTGTATCCTAGGGTAACTTGCTTTGATAGCAAAGCAATATCACATTCAAGAAAGTGTATTTTCACACCTCAAAGCCATAGTTTATTTTTTTGACAATTATTTTCCTAGCAATTTGAGTGTAATATTTACTGGAAATTTTGAAATAGCTTTGATCAATGATACTACAATGAAGATTCTGGAGCAACATGATGTTGTTAAGTTGAATCAATTTGATGGGACAAATTTCACAAGGTGGAAGGACAAAATGAGATTTCTCCTAACTACTCTGAAGGTTTATTATGTTCTAGATCCAAATTTGGCTCCTCTTCCTCAATCAACACCAGAGGACTCTGAAGAAGTGAAGGCAAAACGCAAGAATCGTGAAGAGGATGAACTAATGTGTCGTGGTCATATCTTGAATTCATTGACTAATCGTCTATATGATCTTTACTCCACCAAAGATTCACCAAGAAAAATATGGACTGCTTTGGAAACCAAATATCAGAGTGAGAAAAAGGGTATGGATAAATTTTTGGCTTTGAACTACTTTGATTTCAAAATGATTGATGAGAAGCCAGTCATGGATCAAGTCTATGAACTCCAAATCTTAATTTCCAGATTAAGAGATTTGGAAGTGGTCATTCTTGACGCATTTCAAATTGGTGCAATTTTGTCCAAATTGCCTCTTTCTTGGAACAACTATAGAAAGAAGGTTCTCCATCAACCAGAGAGTCTCACATTTGATCAATTTCAGACACATCTGCAAATTGAATGTGAAACTTCAATAAGGGAAGGAAAAGAAAGTTGATGTAAAACTGCAAGTTAATGCAGTAGGAAAGTCCGGAAACAAGTTTGGAAAATATCAGAAAAAACTTAAAGCAAATAACAGATGTTTCAAAGGAAACAACAAGAACAATAATGTCTGCTTTTATTGTGGAAAGAAAGGACACTACATTAAAGAATGTAGAATAAAGATTGCTGAAGAAAAAAAGGCTAGTGCCAACACCAAGCAGGCCAACATGGTTGTCGAACAAGACAATAATTATGTGGCCATGGTGACTGCTGAAGTGAATTGTGCAACAAGTGCAAAATCCATCGATTGGTTCCTTGATTCTAGTGCAACTATTCATGTCTACAACAATAAGGATATGTTCAACACTTATGTTGAAGAACAAAGTGAAATCTCTATGGGGAATCATGCACCTGTCCAAGGGATGGGAAAAGGGAATGTAGTTCTGAAATTCACATCAGAGCAGAAACTTACTCTCGTCAATCTGTATCATGTTCCTGATGTGAAGAAGAATTTACTTACTGTAAGTTTACTAGGCAAAAGAGGCTTTAAGATTGTCATAGAATCATAAAAGTTTGTAATCACCAAAAATGGTGTGTTTGTAGGAAAGGGTTATACCCTTGATGGCATGTTTAAACTCAATATTAATGAAATTAATGTTGATTCTATTTATATTGTTGATTCATCTATTTTATGCCATTCTAGATTAGGACATTTAAATTATGGTATGGTTAAATATATGTCTAAACATGAATATATACTATGCAAGCATGATTATTTAAATAAATGTGAAACATGTGTACAAGCTTTGATCACTAGAAAACCTTTCCTAAAGTAGAACGTGAATCAAAGTTGTTAGAATTAATTCATACGGATATTTGTGAATTAAATGGTAGATTAACAAGAGGTGGTAAAAGATATTTTATCACATTTATAGATGACTGTTCATGTTATATTCATGTTTATTTGCTTAAAACTAAGGATGAGGCATTTGATATGCTTAAAGAATTTAAGGCCAAAGTTGAGAATCAAAAGGATTATAAAATTAAGATATTGAGGAGTGATAGAAGTGGTGAATACTTCTGAAACAAATTTGATAGATTCTGTGAAGATCATGGAATAATTCACCAAAGGATAGATCCTTTTACACCCCAACAAAATGGATTGGCAGAAAGGAAAAATCGGACCCTTGTTGACATGGTAAATGCAATGATTTTAAATGCCAAATTACCATTCAATTTATGGGGAGAAGCATAATAGAGTTCGATATACATAATAGAGTTATTTCAAAAACGACTCATATTTCATCAAATGAAGTCTGCAATAGAAGGAAATCAAAAATGAAATATTTCAAAGTGTGGGGATGTATTGCATATTATAGACTTCCTGATTCTCAAAGGTCTAAATTAGGTTCAATAAGCATTAAATCCGTTTTTGTGGATATGCACAAAATTCAAAAGCATATAGATTACTTGATTTAGAAACTAATGTTGTTGTAGAATCTATACATATTGAATTTTTTGAAATATTTTAGTGAATCATAGTTTTGTGAATGATCATGTTGAATCTGTTGTTTTGGATTCTAATCCAAATAAAAGGAAAGAAATTGGTAAACCATCTGAACTAAGGAGAAGTCAAAAGATAAGAGTAGAAAAACATCTTGATCTTGACTTCATTTCTCCTGATCATATTACTTTCTTAGTTAAAGGAAATAGAGACAAGATTATAAGAAAGATGGAGGTATCGTTCAACATTGAAAGTGAACCCAAAACTTTGGAAGAAGCTTTACCTTGTAGAGATGTAGCTTTCTAGAAATAAGCTATAAATGATTAAATGGATTCAATCACGTCTAATAATACTTGGGTTGTAGTTGACTTACCTCCTAGATCAAAACCAATAAAGAACAAATGGGTTCTTAGAAGAAAGTATAATTCTGATGGCACTTTACAAACCTTTAAGGCAAAATTGATTGCGAAAGGTTTTACTCAAAAGAAAGGATTAGAGTATTTTGATACTTATGCACCTGTAGCTAGAATAACCTCAATTAGAGTTCTTTTTGCATTAGTTTCAATTTATAAAATGTATATCCATCAAATGGATGTTAAGACTGCATTTTTAAAAGCAGATTTAAAAGAAGAAGTATACATGGAACAACCTGAAGGTTTCATTCTTCCAAGTAACGAGAATAAAGTTTGTAAACTTGTAAAATCTTTTTATGGTCTTAAGCAAACTCCTAAGCAATGGCATGAAAATTTTGATTCTGCAATTTTGTCTTTTGGTTTTAGACATAATGCTGCTGATAAATGCATTTATTCTAAGTTTACTAGTGGAGTAATTGTTTGTCTCTATATTGATGATATGCTTATATTTAGTACTAACATGCATGGCATAAATGAGACAAAGAAATTTCTTACCTCTGTGTTTAAAATGAAAAATTGAAACGAGGTAGATACAATTTTTGGGATTAAAGCTACTAAGCATGATAATGGTTTTGTGCTAAGTCAAACTAATTACATAAAAAAAACTCTTGGATAAATATCAGTATCTAAAGATTAAAGAGTTTAATACTCCTTTTGATTCTAGTGTGAAGCTTGTTAAGAATGATGCCAGACCAATAGAGCAATTGAAGTATGCAAGTGTTATAGGAAGTTTGATGTATGCTATGCATTGTACAAGACCGGATATAGCTTTTACTATGAGTAAATTATCAAGGTTTACAAGTAATCCTAATATGGATCATTGGAAAGCAGTTGAAAGGGTACTTGGTTATCTTAAAAGAATTGCAAAATTAAAGTTGTGTTATTCCAATTTTCTTGTTGTACTAGAAGGTTATTTAGATGCTAGTTGGATAACAAGAGTTGGTGATAATATCTCAACTTCAGGTTGGATATTTACACTAGCTGGTGGTGCTATAAGTTGGGCATCAAAGAAACAAATGTGCCTTGCACACTCGACTATGGAAGCCAAGTTTATAGATTTAGTAGGAGCCGGTAAGGATGCGGAGTGGCTTAGAGATATGCTACTAGAAATTGATTTATGGTCACAACCTATGCCGCCTATTAGCATATCTATAATGGGAAATCTAGACATATAAGCCTAAGCCATGATTATATTAGAGAGTTGATTACCAATGGCATTGTCTCCATTGTGTATGTAAAGTCTACAGAAAATTTATCGGATCCACTGACTAAGGCATTGTCAAGAGATTAAGTATGGCAAACTACTTGTGATATGGGACTAAAATATAACCATTAAGACACCAATAATGGCAACCCAACTTCGAAACACCAAACAGGTGTTTAATAAAGTTTAATGGGTAATAACAAGTTATTGATGAGTGTCTGTTTAGGCACTAATTAAGTCTCATATAAAAGTAAGTTATTAGTGCAAATAATTAGAGACGATGAGTTGTTTAACTTTTAATGGAGCATAATGAGAAATTGTCTCAAATAAAAGAACTTTACCTCTATGAATATGAAGTGGTGCCTCTTCAACAAAAGTTTAAAGGGTTTTACACTTGTAAATATTCATAGAAAATGGGATTGCTACCACATGGCCATTAATGGTGCTAGGAGCATATAAGAAACTTTGTGGAAATAAAATAAGTGTGATGTGTGTGGTATTTTCAATCCTAATGATAAGGAGTCATGGTTTAATCTTAGGACAGCATGTACTTCATTAGCATCCTGAGATAATTACACTAATTGAAGGTTTAATCAATAAGACACTTTCTTGTTGCATTACATTTATTATAAATAGTAGTTTGTCGTGTTAACAAACTAGTGGGGGAATGTTGAATAGTTTGTTAAGCAAGAAATACCTTTCGAAAATTCAAAGTGAAAAGATATAATCGTTGAAACAATTGTTTCTATTCATTCAAAAGATATCTTCTCAGACATGAAAATGTCTCTTCAGACATTATATAAGTGAGGTTATTCTTCCTGTTTCCTACGCAATTAATTCTACTTTTTCTATTCTACTTCCATCAGAGTGTTCTCTTAGAAAGGCTTTGTTGTATCCTGGGGTAACTTGCTTTGATAGCAAAGCAATATTACCCTCAAGAAAGTGTAATTTCATGCCTCAAAGCCATAGTTTATCATTCTGACAATTATTTTCCTAACACTAATGTCCAAGGGCCGGCTCGTGGTGGTGTAAATTTTGGTTGGGCCATGGCTCCTGTAAATTTGGGAACCACAATGCAAGGACCAATGCCAAGTAATGTGAATCCCGGTTAGGTTCCTCCAACAGGGAACCCTGGAGTTCAGGAATTAGGACCTGGGGGAGCAAACTCAGGCTAACATGGGAGTTGCTGTTGTACCAGGGCCTGGGAATGGTGGACTCTCCCAACTGGAAATCCAGGAGCTCCTCTCGTTCAAGCACCACAATCTGGGAACCCAAACCATGGTTAGGGTACACCTGCTAGGAATTAGGGACCATGGGGAAATGAACCACACCAAAGTGGAGGTAAATTCTTAGGTCAAAGGGACAACAAGGGTTCTTCTCAAGATGGAGATTCTACATTTGGTGGTGGAGGCAGGCCCTGGAATGGTTAGCCATCATATGGAAATGGCGGATCTAGAGGAGGTCCTTTCAGACACCACCATAAAAGACAGACATTATGCCCATACAATATATACAGCCGGTGTAAAATACTGGCTGCCTGCGATTATCTGCATGCTTAGTGAGCTCTCTCTCTCCCAAACCATGCTATAGATGATTTTGTACAGTAATTTAGTGTTAGAATTTCTTATTTTAATGGTAGGTCATTTTGGGTATACAATGATTTAATGTTAGAATTTTTAGTTAATCACAGATGATGCCTTTGTCTTAGTCCTTGTGTCAGTTTCGTAAACCCTTTTTCGTTAGATGCAATTCTGATGTAGCAATAATTGGTGTTTCTTCATCTATCTGCGCATTTCCTGGACAAGTGATAGGCTCTTCATGATGCTCCTCTCTATTCTATTACACTAGAACTATATTATGTCCAATTTGATTTTTATGGTTATAAATTATGTTATCTTAATAAACGAAAGATTTGAAATAAGTTCGCAGATATCTAGGATTTGCAACTTTGATTTGCCAGTTCCTTTTTATTGTTTTTAATTTAATTTTTGGCTTAGGAAAAGTGGGAATGAGTTAATTACAACTTGTTTTGGATTTTTCTTTTTTCCAAAATGATTTATACCTATTGACTAATAAGATGTAGCTGGGGAAAAAATTTTCCAATCAACTTCATTAAATTAAAAATTTTGTGAATCAAATTAATTGAACTTACTAAATTCATAAGAATTTCCTTTTATGTGAAAGAAAAAGGAGCTAGACTATTTTTTTGAGGCCAACAAATACTATTTGATACATATACTTACAATCTCGCTAACGTGTGCGAATTCACACACCGCCTTAAAAATGAAACGACATCGTTTTGATTTTTCTTTAAAATAAAAAATATAAAAAATTGGTCAAGCATATCTGAGTGAGACCAAGTAGCTCCGGTCCTGACTGTCTTCAGAATGCTGCACTGCAAGCACTGCTGCCAGTTGCAGTTGGCGTCAGCCTCGAATTCTGTGCGTGATCTCAGGCTAAAGGGTGAGTCTCAATCATCTCAATTCCTCCTTTCTCATTTTCTGTCAAGGGAGTGATCGCTTGTGATAAGCGCACCTCGGCCTGCATTACCTGAATAGAAAACGATTTAACATTAACAATTCTTGAATCCCATCCCATGGTACATGTGGTTATGTTCTAGTCAATTTGAATTGAATTTCTGTATGAAATCAGAGAGATCATATGAAGTAGTGAAGAGATCAGTGTATTTAGTCCATATATTTTTTTACAATACCTCTTTGCTCCAATCTGTTCGGAACACATAAACCATTAGAATGACTGAAGAAGGCAACCAGCTAACATCCCTGTCCAGATTCCCTGCACACCAAGTTTGAATTTGTAGCCCAGCAAGGCTCCTAAAGGAAGTCCAAACACGTAGTAGCATCCTGAATTTACTAGTGCCACTGAAGATTGCCACCCTGCACCCACGGCTACTCCTGCAAAGATTTCCAATTTTTGAGCAGAAGTTTCAGCTCTTTTACTATTCCTCTTCTGATAAAAATCTTGTTCTGCTAAGTTTTTGAGATACCATGAAGCACCGGTTGGATATTGTTGAGGGAAATTGATGCTGCCAAGAAATAACCCAATTGGGATGCCTCTCTTACGACCTCAGGTTTATTGGAGAACAATTTTGGAAATTGATCCTTAAATGCAAGGACCACAATGGTAAATATAAGTCCAAATAAGGCTGAGGTTGTCACGGCAACAATAACTGAGAATTTGGCCTCTTCGGGATGTCCAGCTCCAAGTTCATTGCCACCCGTATGCTACAGAATAATTTATGTATCATTTAAAGTATCACATAATATCCAGTTATTCTTCAGTTTTTGAAATCTGTTTATTGAACAAATGAAAAACAATCAAAGCACTCCATTTTTTGATTGTGTTAAAATAATCTGACTACTGGTTTTACTCTTAACCTTACTGCTGCATTAAAACCCAAAGTGACCATCAATGTCCAAAACTCAAAGCTCATGCCATAGAAACAAAACAAAAAGATGAGAAATTTGTGAGAGTACAAAAAGAAAAAGGTAAAATTACAAATTACAAACAATTCATCAAATTACACAGATTTAAAACAGGTCACTAACCAAATTGATACGGCATCCACAGCACGTTCTGGATTTTTCAACCAGCCTACCATAAGAATCAGCACAGTTGGGTACCATAGCTCCAGGCTGCCATCCCAGATATTATCATCATCGTCGTATAATTCACCACTAATTCAAGATAAATTTTCTTTATAGTAGAATTCAAGATTCAAGAACTTACCATAGCATAACTGCTGAGGCAAGAGATAACTTGATTTCTTCCCAACAAGAACGATCAGATCGAAGGTCCTGTGCCACTTGAACTCAAATCTGACCTTCAATCTATCTTTGTCCAGCCAGCTCATAACAACATGTTAGACCAATCTCAAGGGCGGAACCAGGATGGAAATCTACCCCGGGCTAACCTCCACTTACACATACATATAAGGAAGGCAAGAGTGGAACAAGAAAACTTGTATATACAATTATCTATGTTCAAAAATAAACAAAACAAAGGGACAAAAAACGTACACTATTGAAGTTGTACTCTACGATGTTTTTGAGGGTAGAATTCATCTATTATCGAATCAGATTCAATATCTTCAACAAGTTCTCTTTCAATGGCCATAATCATAGAATCGGCAAGAAATTCGTCCCCCATTCTATTGTGAAGCTCAATTTTCAGATGCTTCATAGACGAAAATGCTCTTTCTGTAGTTGCTGTGGTAACCGGAAGAGTTAGAACAAGACGAATCAACCTTTCAATCAAATGATAGTTCTCCGCCTTTTTTGTTTCAACTTATGCCCAACATAATTCAGAAATGGTGAACATGTTTTGAAATTTCTCGCGGCAAGTTACATTAAGCTTGTAATGTTCCAATTGCAACTTTAGATAATGTCTCTCACGATTAGTTAAGTCATCAGGATAATATTTCTCTTCAAAAGTGCAAATATGATCAATGATAAATGATTTGAAAGCATTCTTGGGTTCTAAAGCCGAGCTAAGCATAAGGAGCTCCACTACCCTCTCGGTGAATCGATTATTCAACTCCAACAACTGAAAATCTATTGTGCCATTGAATATATCAATGCGGTAATGATGTTCAATTGAGAGGACATCATTTTGCTAACAAGTACTTTGCTATCATTTTGGTCATTTTGAGAGGACATCATTTTGAAAATCTATTCTATAACTTGCACTCATGTTGAATATATCAATGTCATACTTTGTCCAAAATGAATTCACAAGCATCAAAAGACGGCTAAATCCTTCTTCTCTCAAGTTCTGAAGGAGAGCTTCTATAGTTGAGACCAAGTCCATGGCATTTAAAATGTCTAGAGATTTGTGGCAATGCTCGACAAAGTAGATCAGTGATTCCCATGATTTTGTGCATCAATTGCAAAATAAATATGAATCCAAATGACTTCATCGCAATTAAAGCCCCTTTAGCTTGACCACGTATAGAGTTAGAGGAATTTGAATCATCATGCAATGTTTGAACAACTTGAATAGTTTGAATAACGCCAAAAGAGTTTTTCCTAAAGATTTTGCTGATACATCCACCCTTGGTTTGAAGAACGCCAAAAGAGTTTTTCCTCCCTTTTTTTTGTTGTTCTTCCATTATGATTTAAATTTTAGGCCTAAAAAGGGCAAGATTAAGATTGCAATAAACAACATTTTAACAACATACGAGCAAATCAATAAAAAATTAGGTACACCAGTTAGTGCCCTGCATTTAACAACATAACAGCAAATCTAAACACACCAGCCTGTGATCTGCATTTAACATAAGTAAAAATCTAAGCACACCAGCCAGTGCTCTGCATTTAACATAATTAAAAATCTAAGCACACTAGCCAATGCTCTGCATTTAACATAATTAAAAATCTAAGCACACTAGCCAGTGCTCTGCCTATAATAACATGAGTAAATACTTACAGATTTGAAGCCTCACAAGCCTCCTGGATTGTTCTTAACTGTTCTTCAGATCAGACAACAAAACTGAAATTCCGGGAGAGAAAGAAAAAAACATCTGCCGAAATACAATACCCAGCAATAGAAAACAAAAAATTAAAAAGAAAATTGGTTGCAAGTAGGGGTGTAAACGAGCCGAGCCGAGCCGAGCCCGAATGTACTAGGCTCGAGCTCGGCTCATTTATATTCTGGTAAGCTCTTATTCAGGCTCGAGCTCTCAAGAACCTAAAGAATTAGGCTCGAGCTTGGCTCGTGAAAGAATAAAGAAGGTTCGGCTCACCTTGGGCTCGTTTAAAAATATCGAAAATTCAATTTAAAGCTCGTTTAAGCTCAACTCTTGATCAGGCTAGTTTAAGCTCAGCTCTCAGCTCGCAGCTCTTTTAGGCTTTTTTTAAAAAAAACTAATTAAATTAAATTTTATAATAATAATATTTAAACTCCAAAATGAAATTATACAATACATTTAAACTAATCAAATGAAGTTATACAATACATTCAAACTAATCAAATTGAGTTATACAATACATTCAAACTAATAAAATGAAATTATGACATGGACGGCCAATGGAGTCCATAGAAATTATGCTCTAAAAATAGAATATCCTCTAAAACTCAAGATTTCATGATAAAATTACAGATCATAGAAAAAAAATTATCCTCTGTAATCATTGGCATGGTTTGTTAATATTGGAGGAGGAACTCGCTGAGGAGGAGATCCTACTGATTCTACATTAGTAAGAAGAAAATAGACTTAACCTTTCTGCAATTGCAACTGTTTAAAAAAAAAACCAGCTAAATGAATAAATATAATGAATTTCATCTAATAATCTACATAATTTACAAGCAAGATATAAATGCAGGATCAAGTTAACAAGTTAGCTTGTGCCTTTGGATCAACTGTCAATTTCATGTTTTAGCAGTTAAAATCTCATGCCGATGCATTTCCTCATCTGCAA
>JAOXNR010054199.1:0-12933 GCA_028571225.1 Parsonsia alboflavescens | reverse complement strand
GGAACCAAATCAATCTGGTGCTGAACATCACGCATTGGGGGTAATCCTGGTGGCAACTCCTCTGGTAGTAAATCATCGAACTCCATCAAGACTTATTTCACCTTTTTCGGAATTTTCACCTCTTCTTTCTGCTCTGCTAATCCTACCACCGTGATTGAAACCACTGCAAAACAAACCTCGGCTTCACCAACCTCTGCCTCAAACTCCTTGCGGGATACACAACTAATAGCCTTCTTTCCTTCTGCAAAAGAATCCCGCATTGGTTGCAATACCACTTTCTTGCCTCCTCTATTAATAGTATATCAGTGTGTAAATCCATCATATACCACCTTGTTGTGATACTGCCATGGTCGCCCTAATAGTAGGTGTGCGGCATCCATCGGCACCATATCACAATAAATCACACAAGTATACTGCGGCCCAATCGAGAATTCTACCCTGCATCTCTGATCTACCTGCGCTTCTGTTTCTTTGTTCAACCAACCGAATTTGTAGGGCTCAGTATATGGCTCCGTCTTCAACTTTAGTTTCTGAACAGCTTCCTGTGAAATTACGTTTTCACAACTTCCCATGTCTATGATTACTTTGGAAACTTTCCCTCCAATGGTACAACGGGTACTGAAAATATTTCGACGTCGCCAATCCTCATCAGCCCGTGGAGCTAAACAAATTCAACGTAGAACCAAGCTCTCTCCTCTTACATTCTCTAGTGCCACGACGTACTCTTCCCCCTTTCCCATCTCAGCATCTTCGAACTCTCCGACACACTCCTCTGCGATTCCTTCCTGGATCAACAATTGCGACTTTAGCCGGGGACATTCATAAGCATAATGACCTTTCTGTTGGCACCGGTGGCAGATGATATTTGCTTTGTTAACCGGTGGATGCGTCTGCTGCGACCCCGCTCCCTGCCTCGACTGCCCCGTTCCCTGGCTCAACTGCCCTGAACTTCATCCCTGTTGGGTCGGCGGAATGAAAACCTTTGATGAAGAAGATGACGCTGGGCTGTTTGCCGTCGGATTCCGCGGAAAAGTAGGGTATCCTCTGCCGAATGTTACTCCCCTGCTACTAGCTCGCGTCGGATTCCACTTTCGCTTTTGTCTGTACATCCGTAAAGTTACTAAAAGAATGCACTTGCAGGGCGTCCTGGATGGCTGGTCGGAGGCCATGTAAATAGCGGGCTACAAGTTGCTCCTGTGTCTCACGGAGCTGATTTCGTGCTACCAGCCAGTAAAATTCTAACGTATATTCTTCTACACTTTTCATCCCTTGTGTCAGACTCTGTAAATTTCGAAACAAGGTCTGACAATAATTGAATGGTAAAAAATCCTGCAGCATCTCTCTCTTCAGTTCGTTCCAATCGTCCAAAACAGGTATCCCATCCAAATATCGCTAATACCGAAAAGATTGCCACCATGCTGCGGCTCTGTCTTTAAATCTGATAGCGACCAGCCCTTCCTTCTTATCCTCAAGGACTTCTCTCAATGAGAACAATTCATCCACGATGCTCAACTAATCCAAAAATTCTTCCGGTGCCAAACTCCCGGTAAACTGCCGAATCTCAAGTTTAATTCATGAATCCCATCGCGGCATGTGATCGACCCTAGTCGCCGCCCTTGGATTCCCATGACCACCTCTCCCTATGCCGCCTCCGCTACACCCTTCGATGCCACCGTCGTGTACTGCTGGCCCCCCCATAGGTTGCTCAACGTTCTGCTCTGCTGGCGGATTCACGACTGTCATCCGCTGCAGCGTCTGATGAAGAATTTGCATCAGCTGGTCCTGTCGCTGATCCTGTGGATCCTGACGCTCAAGGAGTCGCTACATCTCCTGTTAGCGATCTACTCGGCTGCTACGCAATTCTTCCAAAATCGCGACTATGGTTGGATCAACTCCTGACATCGTAGATCTTGTCTCTGATACCAATTGACGCAAAATGGAAAATATGGTGAGAAAAGTAGAACCTCAACTGTAATCAACTTCACTCAAAAGTCTTATTATAGGAAAGGGCGATTCAAGAATAAAACGATAATATTCTTGAAACACTATGATAATCGAATTTTATTGAATGAAAACTCAAAGCTTCAAAACATCAAAGTATGTGTACAATCTTACAAAAAAAAAGGGCAATAAATAAACCGAAAGTAGGAAAAATTACGAAAAGACCCCAAAAGTTTCTAAAAATTACAGAAAACTAGAAAAAGGCCCAAAAGTCCATCCAGATGACCCCGGATGGCCAAAAAGGGGCCTTGGCCACAACATAGTAGTGAGTATTGCTCATTGGACCGTCCCGAATCGACCCGTCAAATTTGAGTCCATTCTGATGCTTCCATAACTTTTTAGTTTTTCCGATTCGACTCCAAAAACTTTTCCAATCAACTCCGATTGCCTTGAAACTTCTCCTGTAGCCTCTTGGACCTGCGTGGGCCCTCCTGAATATCTTCGTGGGCCAGCTTTGTGTCAACTAACCTGGTGTGAACAAAAAGGTTTCTGAAAATCGTGGATCAAGCTCTGAATCGAAAGACCGCCCTCCTCCACAGGCTTCCCTGATCCTAGAGTTGAGCCTAGAATAGAGGATTGAGTCTCATTACCATCCCGAGCTAGCCTCTCCTGTGCATGTAGGCACTTCTTGATCCCAGAGAAGTGCTCTAGGACATCAGTGTGATGAGTGAGGGCCCACTTGCCATACTCCAAAAATCAAGCATTGACCCACTCCACCAGTCAGACTTTGGCCCGCTCCTCATACTCTGACAATAAAATCCTGTGTGGGGCCATCACATGATCGGCACTAGGACCAGAACGGGAAGGTCTCTCTACACTTTTTGGAGCATGCCATAAGTTAAACAGAAATTAAATTAACTACGTAGTAAGTTTTCATGCTTGACTTATTAAAAAAAGAAGAGATACATACCTGCTGGAGGTCCTTCTCCGCACCATGACCCTTCGATCTCCTAGTGGAGAGAGATCGCTCCCCAGGATGCTCCTCCTCATCCTCAAGGATCTCGTCATCCCCAACAATTGGAGCAGGTGACTGAGAAAAATAACAGATATAATAAATTAGAATTATTTATTCAAATAACATTAGACTAACCTCTATAATCGAAGTGGGGGCTGCCTGATGTCGGACAACCTCCTAGAATGAGTTGGGCTTCGAAGCCCCCCAGCAAACAGGTGGGATATAAGATACGCCGCCAAAATCCGTCCAATAAGGCATCTTTTGCCCATGTTCATCTGGCTCAATTTACGGAGAGGGAACAAATGCTTGTACATAGTAATTTAATTAATGAAAGGTTGATTTCATTAAAAAAAAAAAAATCTAGAAAGGTTGACAACTTACCATATCCAATAAACCATGTCACTTCACTGTGAAGGTGGACTAAATCAGACTCTGTATAAGGAGGCACCTCGGGTTCCATGTAGAGGTGGACATAAAAGCACCAGATCGAGCATCACCAATAAATAACCATGCAAGGATGAGAAGTGATTGTACATCCATCACTAAATTGAAAGAAAAGACATCAACAAATTTTGACAAAGTCATTGTCATGCGAATATAAATAAGATGGGATGTCTTGCCAATATAAGTGTCTCGTCTTCGCTCAAGACTCATCATCGATGGCTCTCTGGGAACAATGTTGTGGCATGCTCTACCCGATGATGCCCCAGGGAAATCTCTCAGCTGCTAGCAAATCCTCGAGAATTCTCCACACGTAATACAAGATGAATGCTATCGACTCATGTGTCAACATCCAGTATCCGATGATGATGCCATCAGCGAGTCTGATTACATTATCCTGCTCCAGAGATCCTACCTCCTTCTCCTTAAACTTCACCAGGGCCCTTATCGGGGTTAGTAGATTAGGCCCTAGTAACCGACGATATGCTGAGGTGATCTCAATTGCCTCTCTATAATCCTAGCATTCTCTAGGCCAAACCGAAGTTCAGTAATTGGGGAATACTCCTAAGGCCTTAATCGATGTAAGTTCCCTCTGATATGGAATCACATCTCATTAGGGAGAGCACCAAGGAAATGAAACTCCTGTCTAAAAGTATGACATGCAACACGGGTATAAAGGGGTAGATCCACCATGTGTTCGAATGGACCACTACTAAATCGATTTACTACCCGTGAAACCTCACCAAGTCAATCACCTCGGCAATCCAAGAATACTTGTAGTGACAACTCATACTATTACAGGCAGAAACCCTAAGATAGTGCCAATAAGTCTAGCCCCCTCTATCAGGGTCCATATCGTTAAAATATCAGGGAAAAAAAAAACAAAAATCAGCTACATTATCATTAAATTAAACTTAGCTATATTTTTTCATGAATATAATAAATTAATTAAGCTCCAAAACATTTGTTATAGCATAAGGTATTATTTAAATCCTAAAACATAATATTTTAATTAAAAAAACCCTATAATTTATTATTTAAATGAATTTTATAAAACTTTACCCAAATGGTATTGATTATATTTAAATAAACTACATATGAAATTTTTTTTCCTAAATAAAATAATAAGAATGTTTTTAATATAGCTTTATATACATATATATATTTATATGATTTTAGTAAACAAAGTATTTAAATATTAAAAAATTTAATTGTTATAACTATTAGTATTATTTTTAGTAGATAGACATTGGTGGAGTCATTATAATAATATTATTTTACTTTCATAATATTCCACGGGTATTTTTATTTATAAAAAATAAAATCAACTAATAAAAAATCATTATAAAGTATAAAGTATTAAATTACATTATATAATCAAATTATATTATACATTGAAAATATAAAGTACATTGTATAATTAAATCATTGTAAAGTACACTGATAATTTAATTTTTATTTAATTTAAAATTTAATAATAGTAATTTTTAATTAATTTAAGATATAATAAAAATAGTAACAGTAATTTTTATTTAATTTAAATTTTAATAATGATAATTATTATTATTATTATTATCCGGTGGGTTGGGATAATATTCTCCAAAAGGTCAAAATTATTCTGAGAAAGGTTATCTTGACCCTCCACTGGATTATCTCTATTAGGGGTGTTCAAATCCAAACCAATCCAATTCCAATCGATCCAATCCAGTCAAAACTAATTACATCCAATTGTTTAATCGAATTGATTGAATGATTTTTTGCTTCAAACGATTAAATTGGTTTTGTTATTGGATGTGGATGATGAAGAAACAATTCCAATTGAACTGATTACTTTATATATTTATATTATTATATTATATATTTAATATAAATATAATATTAAAACTAAATAAAATAACAAATATCTATTAAATTTAAATATTAAATAATAAATTTTATTGTTTAATAATAATTATAAAAATAAAATATATATCGAACAATAAATTTATTTATTATATACAAAAACAATAAAAAAATATTTTTTACATATAAATCCAATCCAACCGAATCGATCGGATTATAGTCAAAATATTAGATGAATTGAATGGTTTTTTCTCCAACTGATTTAATTGGTTCGGTTGGATGGATAGACAAATCCAATCTAAACCGAATTGATGAACACCCCTGATCCTGACCTTCTACCATTTCAACTCAAAAAAGCTACTTTCTCAATTCCAAACTCATTTCAACCTGCCCCAATCGTTTATCCCACAAATATGCCTCCAAATAGCTTTAACATTTCTCAATTATCAACAAAATTCATCAAATAAAATCTTTAAAAAAAAGTAATATATCACAGTTAAACATTTCCAGTTCAAAAGAATAATAAAAAATTAAAAAAAAAAAAGATGACAGAACAATCACAAAAACTCATACATGATTACAACACAACCACTTCAAAGTTCAAACTCATAAATGTGATCATAAGGGGGAAAAAAATTAAAACGACCAGAAGAAACTTACCTCTAGCTGCGGAAAGGAAGTGCTACAACGACGATGGCGCTATGGCTTCAATAACTCACTCGTCTTTGCTGCTTCTTCGGCAACAGCAAGACTAGCAAAAGGGGAAATTGTTTGAGATGGGTTGTTTGAAAGAATGGAGTGGGTTCACTCGTCCTCGCAACAACAAGGGATTCGAACAAGAAGAAGGGGATGGTGTTGATTCTCCGGCACTAGTGACGGGAAAAGAACGGATGTAAAAGAACTTGGATGGAGTGTCAGACGGCAACTCCACAAGTTTGCAAGAAGGCGTTACAGTTCGATTTTCCAATTAGATTTTGAGGATCGCTCCTTTAAAAGCACATCCATCTTTTTCATCGATTAGATATTTGAATTATTTTAGATTGGATATTCTACGATTTGAATATTACGTGAAAATTGATTTAACTATTTGGATACAATTGAAATATTTTTATAAATTGGATATAATTAAAATACTTGATTCAATTAAATTATTTTTGGAAATTTCTACGTTATTAACCAAAGAATCCCGTACATGTTATCTTTTCTACTAACAAAAGTTGTTCGGGAATGTTCCGAAGCCCATTAGATCGAATCCTCATATGAATCAACCAAACACCGTGCGTGGAGAAAATAAAAAGTACGTGGAAAGTCTTTGTCCTGCCACGTGTTATACAAGCAACATTTGTCAATTTCACGCATGACTATATATAATTAAAAAAAAAAATGTTTCAACTGACCCAAACTAAACTACGGTAATCCCGAACGGAAGCGAAAATGGAGAAAGAGGATAAGCGCCGGATGGAGACAGAAAGAGATGACTTGCGGAAGGAGCTCCACCGGCCACCGAACAGGTACCCAATGGAACCGGTGAACAAAGAAGCCTACGGCGGGGGATTGTATGGCAAGGAAGAAGGGCAACCGAAGAAACCCAACGAGGCACGGGCTAGCGAAACTCAAAGTGCTGATGGGCCAGCTGAAGTTACCATTGAGCCCAAACATAAACCTCCGCCTTCCACTGGAGACCGAGATTTGGACATCACGGGCCAATCATATATTCAGTAGTTTAATACAAAGTGTTCTGTTTGCAATTACTAGTTCCGTTTTCTAAGGCGTTTGTATCTGTAATATCTCCATACGTGAAGCTGTCAATTGAGATCAGTCAGTCCAGTCCCAATCCGGCCCCAACCTGAGTCAGAAAAGATGGGTTAGTTTCAATTTTTTTTAAAAGTCATCGGAATTTCAATCTAATCCAATTTCATCCAGGGTAAGTGCTCCTTATATATATTTGCTAACTTTTTTTTAAAAAAAAATCATATTTAAAATAAAATATTTTAATTTTAACACTATATAAAAGAAATGTAAAAAAATATTTAAATAAAGTGAGTAAAAAATTAAATACAAATCCCAATTTCAGGATTTCATATTATATTGCAGTTAAAAAAAACAAATATTTTTAATAAGAAAAAAATATATTATTACAAATAATAATATTGTTTTCATTTTGATTAATTACATTTAATAGAAAAGAGTAACTTATTTTTCTATACTTTCAAATAGAGTATTTTCAACATCAAGGATTATTTAAATCAGCTTTGAGAGTTTAAAAAAAAAAAATTCAAATAATAAAAAAAAAATCTAGTTAATTTAATTATAATAAATAAATTATAAAATAAAATAATTTTTTTAATATATTTGGTCTCAATGGTCAGTCCAACTCATTTCTTTCTAAATTCTTGTTAATTTTTTATCATTAGGGGATGGGTTAAAAAGTACAATTGAAATCTAATTTTTTACATTCAAGCCCTCGAAAATATGGAATAGGATCAAAAACAATCTACCGAATCCATTTTGACCATTTTAATAGTCTGTAAAATTTATTACTAAAAATAGAGGACGCATTCCCCATATTCATCTAAGTCCCACAGGGGCTTCTTATGGTCAAGAATTTGAATTTCAATACTTAGTATTAAAAGAATGTATAAAGAATGGTAATGGTATACATCATGTTATTCATCGAAGTTGGAATTTAGCCAAACCTAAACCACATATGGTATAACCTACCAATGAATACCGAACTATTTACCCAAGCAAATCAAAAACCACGTCCTGTTTTGCCCTTTTTTCAGTCATATTTAGTACCCACATCCCAAAAAAAAAAAAAAAGACCAAAAATTTCTATTCAGGCAAGCGGCCAAGCCGGCAAATGTCAGTTACGGAAGGAGCTTCCCAATTGGCAGTTCGATTCATCATCTCCTGGAAATCTTCCACGCATTGTGAAAGATTCAGAGCTCTAACTCTCTTCCTCTCAGTGGCAAATTTTTCTCCAGCTACCTCGTCATATAGTTTCTCCCAATCATTCTCCCATTCACCATGAGCGTTACATAGCTCGAGACTGTTATTCGCCCATTCAGTCCAACTCCAACTCTTGTAGAGCCCATTCATAACCGGGCCAACGCATTCCCCATTGCAGACCGGAGTGCAAGGCCGACATTTGGCACCACTTAATGGGCCTCTGCTTGACAGGGATGCCACCGGAACTCCAAACCGGGAAGGAGGAAAATCATATTTCCTATCTGTTAATACACAGAAAGGGAACCGTCTAGTCTCGAAAGGGATTTTCTGGGTCGTTAACTGGGCCTTGAAAGCACATTCTGAGTTCAGTTGCTGAAGACCAGCTTGATCAATCCAGGGAATGAGAGAGAGCCTAGAAAGAGCTACTGTAGAAGTGTTCATGTCGCCTATCCCCAACCGGTCATTTAAGCCACCGTAGGATGAGCCAGACGGAACCAAGTATTGACCGGGAACGAAGTTCTCGGGTCCGAGAGGTTCCGCCCAATAACCGTCTACTCGGGTTCGGATGACCCAATCATAAGTGAAGTCGTTTTGAATTTGATACTCACTGATCATGTTGAGACAATGCTCTACAAGATTGAAATACTGCAGCAGACCCTACAAAAACAATGGGCAAGAAGGTGAGCGAATTACCAGATATAACCCTCCAAGTCCAGGCATCTCTCTATTTTAAAAAAATAAAAAATAAAATAAACAGCAAAACAGTATATAATAATAAAATATTGAAACGGGTGCATCAGCCTGTCGGAGAATCATCTGCGTAAATCAGGAAAGGGTCAAGGAACTCACACATGCTTCGATGCAAAATATATCTGATAAATGTCGTTGACTAGCATGCATTGAGAAGCCATAAACAAGTCAAGAACCCATTGTTTTATGATTCTTTGAAAGGTGAATTTACTAAAGATCAAATCCTACATCAATTCACTGGATAATCGGATAATTAATACAGGATATATAATTGATGGGAAAAGATAAAAGGTAATTTAGACTATTTACATTTTAAAAAACCAAAAAATAAGAACCCTTTCTTATAACTGGTGACTCCAGATAGTACTACTACTATTAAATTATAGTTTACATCATACTAATTCTAGCCATGATAATAATATTCTACCTCTTGCCCTGTTCCATAAAAGAATGTCTTGTTACTTTTTGGTTTTGCTACCCTAGAGAATGGGAGTCGCTGGCTTAAAATAAGCCAAAAACTGCTAGAGAAATACAATAAGAAGCTGTCACTGATACCTAAACAAATGCTTGTCGATTTTCAATTTGGAGCCCGGGATTAAATTGAAAACAGGGGATACTGAGTATTTCCACTATATGTAGAGTTGTAAAAACGTTTTAACTCAGCATAATCTCCCAGCCAACTATTCCCCATCACTCCTGGGGACAAAAGGGCTCCTTCCTTTAAATCAAGACAGCTATATCGGAAAAGAAACCATATAAAGGATGACAGCTAGAACATATGTTAGGACCAAAAAGATCAAAAGAGAGTAAACAATTACCTACCATGGATGCAATGGAAAATCTAACAAGAAGGCGATAAAAAGTTTAAAACTTTAACAAAAGACTAGGACAAATGGATGATATATATCGTGTCTGTAACACAGGATAAACGAAACAAATTAGCATATAGCAATAGCAATGGCAATGGGCAGTCGGCACGAAAGTACTATCTATGGCTACAACAAATAAGTACCAAGAAATGATAAATTAAGCAAAAAAAAAAAAAAAAAAAGCATTTCCAAATCAACCTAAATCTTTGCTCAGAAACCTAAACCTTGTCTATACAAATCTAAAGACCAAATTCCAGTAAATTAACACCCATATCAGCCCCTTTCTTTTTCCCCTTCTGTTTGAGAAGAAACAATAAAGAAAAGAACGTTTGATTTGCCATGATTAAAAGACAAGCAAATCCGGGGCAGAAGCAACAAACACTCAAATCATTATATTAGTTTGGTAACTTCTCAACCAACAAACCAAACGGCAAACGTTACAAGACTTGCCCCTTGTAATCGAAGCTACGGAAATTACTCGTGTGAGCAAACTACCACCACAAAAAGACAAGATCTTTTTTATTACAAAAAAAAAAAAAAGGTGTGTAAAATCATTAAGGAAAATACCTGTATTCCGTTTGGCGAGTCCTGAGCTCTGAGGACCCGGTGCTGCATCTCCGTTTCCGGGATGGGCTCGGGACGAAAGATTTTAACAGAGGCGATCCTGGGTGCGGCCTTTAACAAGGAAAGTTTGTAAGCGTTGGAGTCAAGTGGGCTGTGAAGAAAAAGATCGGAGTTTGGATAAAATTCAAGAATCTTCTCAATTATGGATGGACCGGTGAGCTCAAATCTCCGGGCACCACCCACCAAGCATACGGCGATTCTCGACCGGTCCAACTCCGCTCTCCTAGTGTCCAACCACTGTGATTGTGAAGCCGATGGTGGAATTGCTCCGGGCTCTGTGAATGCATGCGAATCGCTGTGGCTGTGAAATATCGATTTAAAAGGGCTTAAAGAGGAAAATGAACTGAACACTTCCCCCACGGTTGTCGGAGAAGTTAAACTGGACACAGATACATACACAAGAAGAGAAAGAGGAGGAAGAAGCAGCAAAAAAGCCCTCCAATCAAGATCCAATACCCTTCTCGTAAACTGCATCAGGATTTTTGTTGGGTTTTTTGTCATCTCTTTGTACTTTCGTGAAAATTTTGGTTCTTGTTGGAATCACTCTTCCCATATAAAAGCCAAAAGAAAAAAAAAGAAAGAAACGAAAGGTTTCAACACAGATCCAGGAAAGGAAATTCACTATGAACTCATTGAATGAGTTCAAAGAATGGACTTTTTCAAAAAAGACGGTAATGGCTTTTGATAGGGTGGTCTGAATTTGGATTGATGACGGTGATGTATGTATGTACAGTCCTCAGGCGGGTTTTCCTTTGTGATTGAAATATATCGAGTGGTTTTAGGGGAGTAGGATGGTTTTTATGAGGATTCTGAGAGGAAGTAGTTGAAGATGGGGGGTGGGATGATGATCTGTCGAGGTGAATTTAATCAAAATCAATCCATCCATCCAAAAATGCTTAAGATTGATTTCTTGAGCTGTGAAAATTACGGTGGAAAGAATTACTTTTACCGTGGAACAGAAAGGGTTGGAATGGAAATATGGAATCTATTAGAAGAAAAAAAGGGATAGAATATAATCCAAGTAAGTGGCCCGGTGAATTGCATGTGAATTGTTATAACTTGTTTGACCCAAAAAAAAAAAAGGAAAAAAGAAAAAAAAATGGTTTTCTTTCTTTAAACCTATTATCATAAATTGTATGATCAGGAATTTAAAATTCTTCTAGTGCAAGATCACTAGGAGATGTACATAAATCTTGCAAAAAATTTTATTTTTTATTTTTTTACAATTATTATTTAAATTTCATTTTATAGATAGATTCATTTTTTATAATTTATTATAATTGAATTATACCTGGAGGAAAACATAATTAATTTATAGAAAGATTGTTACTTTTGATCTATAAAATATTTACATTTGGTATTTTTTATCTTTAAATTTTATTTTAAAATTTTTTAGGCCTTTAATATTTAATTTTGATTATTTTGGTCTTTAAAATTTTTTATTTAACATGTTTTGTTCTTGAAATTTTTACAATATGCAATTCGAGTACCTTCTATAAGATTTTGGTAAAAATTCAACGTTTTTATCTATTTTTGAACTTTTTGGTATAATTCTTGCATTGTTTTCGATACCATGTTGTATACTCTTTTGCATCAAATGGTTTTGGTCAAGATTGTGACTGTATATTTATCAATTATGGATAAAAATGATAGACACTTGGGATAATTTTGAAATATTTGAATACTTTTTATTTAATTTCCAGTATGAGATGGTTTTAGTATGAAGTCATAACCATATTTTTTGTCTATTGGGGATGAGAAATAGGACAAAAGCTACTGCAATACAATGATAAAAGAAAAAACCATGTTAATTTTGTCATGATATTATTGAATTTCTAGGGGAAAAAAGGACTAAAATTATGGCTTTGAAGGGGCAAAAAAAAAAAAAAAATGAGGACCAAAATTGTACATTGAGGGAAAAACTTAGAGGACCAAAAGGCTAATAAAGAATTTTAGAACCAAAATAATCTAAAGTAAATATTTTAGGGAATTAAGAAGTTTCTTTAAAAAAAAAACTTAAAGGACCAAAATTACTAAGCTTAAAACTTTTAGAGACCGAAAGCAATAATTTTCCTTTATTTATATAGGCAATTTTATACCAAACCACGGAGTGGGATCTTTTGTCACATCCTTCTTGCCGTTTTGATTATAATAATACCCTACATATAGTCCATACTACTTTCTTAAATCAATGTATTATTTTTTCCATTTCAATTTCGATTTAAAAAAAAAAAAAAATTTTGTTTCTTAGGGGACATCCTAATAAGTGGAATGGTGAGTGTGCAGATCATTAGTCTCAAATTCAAATTCCATCAATACCCTCTTAAATAAATAGAATGTCGAGGTGCATGTGAAATCACATGGACATGGCTTAAAAAAAAAAAAGGTGGATTTTGAATTCTTCTTTTAAGAGAGTAGTATAGACCAATGTTTTCAGAACCGGACCGGTCATTGAACCGGAAAAGTTACTGGTTCAAGGTTTAATGGTTGGACCGGTAT
>JAOXNR010054198.1:0-12936 GCA_028571225.1 Parsonsia alboflavescens | reverse complement strand
TTAATGCTTTCCTTAACTTATTGCTCTAGCTCTTGTGATAGGTCCAGCTGGTATGATTGGCATTGAATCTCCATCACTTGTTTACTCCTTCCAAAAAAAAAAAAAAAAAATGGCAAAAGACAACTAGATAATGAATGGTCAACATTAGAAATAGGTATAGACATCTCATTATTCTTCATGAGAACCAATTCACTCTCAAGCTCTCTTTCTTTTTCATGAAAGCCCATTTTTCCTTCACTCAGTGTTCTTATTTCATTTTCACTCTATTCCTTTTTTTTCCTGCCATGTCCTTTATCTCTCTCATTCTCACTCTCACTTTTCAACTCTTGTTTTTCCTCATTTCTCTCAAAAATGATGCATCTCTCATGAAATAGATTTTCTCTTTGTTTATCCTTTTCGTGAAGTTTCACAAGATCATCAATTCTCTGGACTTCACTAGAATCTTCTTGAATTTGTTCTTTTTTAAGAACACATTCTGGAGACTTCTTTGTACCTTCCCTTTCTTTTGTTGCTGAGTAAATACCATGAAATGATCCTCCATGAGACCTCCTATATGAACCTTTTCTATTTGGCATTTGTCTTTCATTCTCCCATTCTGATGGTCTTTCAACCGCCTCAAATCTTTCATGTCTCAATGGTTCATCATTTTCATCATGATAGGAATAAAAATTCTCACTTCTTTGCCTTCATGGGTCTTTCTCAACATCATAGTCATAGTAGTCTTCATCATTGTACTCCTCATACTCATTTCTTCTCCTTGATAGGCTCCTTCGGAGATCTTTTCTATCAACTCCTCTTGGTGGAACATACTTCTTTGATGAACTAGACTGATTTCCACCGCCTTCTCTTCCTCCTTGTTGCACATAGTTTCTAGGAGGATTAAACGTGTGCTTTTCTATTGCTCTTTCAAATCTTTCAACCCTTGAGCTCACATCCCTTCTTATGTCTACCAAGTTGTTTGTATTGTTTGAGATCTCCTTTGATAATTGCTCCAACTTCTTCATAATATGCGTCATAAGAGCTTTGTCCTTTTCACTACCACCAACATTTGATGAAAAAGATGCCCCTCTTGTCATAATTTACCTACCAAAAAAAATAACACACACACACACACAAAAACAAGGGAATCAAAGTTTGAATGAAAGATTTGAAAATTGTCTTTCAACCCCCACAATTTGACTTATCAAACAACGAAAAAGATTGAATCTTTTGTAACTTTAAGAACAAGAATCAAAGAAGGATACGAAGAAAACAAGAAACAAACAAAAGATATGATTTTTTTTTTTATCGAAAGAATATCAAGAAACAAAGAAAAGATATGATTACTTTTTTTTTATCAAAAGAATAACAAGAAACAAAGAAAGATAACAAAGAACACAAATATCACAAAGAACATAAAGAACACAATGTATAGTAAACCTGTAAAGAACCTCGAGCTTTGATACAAAAACTTATGCAAACCTAACTCTTGATTAGGTAGACCCAATACAAGTATGAAACTTTGTCCCAAACGATTACAATGTTTCGATGCTTGAACTTATATTAACCCGACGTTGTTTCTCACACGTGAACCAATATCTCCAAAAAGGTGATGCCTCAAACAACCCAAGCTAAATTGTTTGATAAGTCAAGAGTTCAATGAAAAACTACAGACGATAGAGAATACTCTCAAATCTCAAAATATATTGAATAACCTTAACTCATTGAATAATACCAAAAAAAAAAAAACCCGATTTATAACGTCAACAAGAGGCCTAATTGAATTAAACTAATAATAAAATATTAATTAAAAACATTCTGAAATAGTTTTTTTAATTGAATTAGGAAAATAAATAATTAAAGGACTTAATTAAAATAACTAAAACTATTAGTCAAAGTTAATTTGACCAAAGAATTAAATATACTCAATATGAGTTATGACTTGAGATCAAAATTTCAATTTGATTCCAATTGCAATTCTAGTTGGTGCATAGAGTCGGTAGTCGGCGACTTGATTCGGTGGTATGCAGATTGGGACCAAATCAATTTGATGATTCAAATCTACAAGCATGAAGGAAAGTAATTACCAATGCATGAAATACTCTTTAATCATGCATGAAGTACTCTTCAACCGGAGCTAAGACAACTTCAGCTAGTGAAAAATAACCTCGATTAGCTCCTGTATAAGATTTAGCCGACGCCGATTATTTCATTCTCTCTTGTGCCGGTGGATTCAATCGATGCTTCGGCGATTGACCAGCGTCGATGCTCAAACAGGGGATCAAACCAGTACATCTTTTTTCAACCAGTTTTCAATTCTTTTTTTCTCCAAATTTGTCCCTAAACTTTCCTCCAAATTAAACAATGTTTTATATATTTGATTTTCATCTTTGATAACCTCTAGAACTTCAAATTCAAGATCGTTCTGGACCAATTGAATTAACAAATTCTTTAATGCATTTGTCTTCGAACGTATGGTCGAATCTTCACGTTTAGCACTTCCTTGGACTCCATTATTCCTCCACTCTTCAAAAAGATTTGTCCTCTAATCTCCAAGTCTTACATTGAAAAAAGGAATGTTACTAACATTGAATGAATGAAAAAGGAAACACTTACTGCCAAGATCAATGTCCATAAATCCTCGACAAGTGTCATCTTCAACTACATGAAATTTCCAAAGTATTGGTCATTCTTTAATCGAAAAGAACTTCTCTTAAAGTACAATTCATAGGTCCCAATGATCTATGACCCCATAAAGCATGATACAAGTGCTTTTTAATTCTTCCATTAAAACTATAAACATGCAAGAAGCATTTCCTTACCTTTGCATATATATGACCTCTATCAATGACGTCAAACACATGTGCAAAATGGATAACAAGATTATCTTCACATATGTAAGATTGAATGATGACATACATAAATACAATGAATTCCATCAAGTGTTTCCAAACTCTCCAAATTAAGATTAAAAACAAAACAAACATGTTAATATCATTAGCATGAAAATTCTCAACTTTATTAAAGAACATCTTTTTAATATGATATGCCTCTTCACAAATCTTCATTAAGCACATATTTCCAACAAGCATAGACTTCTTTTTCATATGTAGTCCTACAACATGCTTTTTGAACAAGATATTCAAAGACTTAGGAACATCATAGGCTTCAAAAACTACTTCATCACATTTAAAGTTCAACAAGTCAAAGAAGTCATCGTGCATAACATTTTCAAGAACATGTGAAACACCTACTCCAGACATATTATCATGAAGATCACAAACATCAATACGTCTATTAAGAATCACATAAAGATATACAATTCTTTAAGAACTCAAATTCTTATCAAGAGATATAAGTTCAAAAATCCACAATACTCTATCATCCAAAACAAACTTAGATATCTCAATCATGTATAACTCAAAGATATATGCTTTCTCATGAAATTCAAGCACTTTAAAATATGAGAATTTATCATCATGCTCTTTCCATTTAACTCAATCTTTATCAAATCAAGCATTTAAGACATCATGATTATAGAACTTAGTAAGAACTCCTTGTCCACATGTAATAATCACATCTCTATAATCACGTGTATTCAAACAAGACTCCTTTACAAACTCAAAATTCATGGAAACTTTCTCAAGACTCATAATATACAAATTATAATTTCTAAAAAAAAAAATCGTCATGCTCAACAATAGCAATATCATAATTATTTACAAAATCATGTTTGCTCATAGAAAATAACTTGTTATGCTCAAAACTCAACAATTCATTACCAACTGTAGAGATAACAGTGTACCACGTTAACATAACATTCATTACCATATTCTCCTTGCTTTCCTTGAGCTTAATTAATCCTCCAAATTTCTAGAATTTAGGCATAAGTACACTAGAAATAGAATGATCAATGTTAGGAATAGGAATAAAAATCTCTTTGCTCATCCCCAAAGCACTCTCACTCGCTTTTTCTTTTTCATTCAAGCTCACTTCTTCTTCACTGAAATCTTTTATTTCAATCTCAATCTAGCACTTTTCTTTTCCCTCAAATTCTTTTTTCTCTCTCCTCTTTTTATTCCTTTTCTTTTTCACAACTTTCTTTTTCATCTTCCCTCTCATTTTTCAACTCATTCAATTTTAATTCTCTCTTCAACACTTTCAATCAACAGTTGCACTTCATCAAGCTTCTCATAAACCTCATCCATGAGACTGATTCTTTTTTTTGAAAGTATGCAATTTTTTGTATAATTTCCTAAAATAATAAGGAATAAATCTTCCTCTCATGATAGTTTTCAATTTCTCCAATAATCAGGCAGAGGAAAACCACCATGAATTCAATTGGCTTCCAATTGATTCCACCAAGCCAAAGCATAATCTCAAAATTCCAAAGTTACCAACTTTACCTTCTCTTCTGAATATCCATACAATGCAAATAATTACTCCACCCTACTTTTCCATTCAATATATCCATCAAGATCTCGCTTACCTGGGAAGCATAGAATTCATAACTTGATATTTCCATAAGATCTTTCATAAGAAGATTTTCTTTCCTTCAAGTCTCTTTTAATCCGAACAGTCCTCAAGACAATCACAATAAGACGGTTCAATTCTTTCCCAAATCTCGTCCTTCAAGCCTTCGAGAAATCTAGCCGTTGTAGCTCTATTATCCTCTTTAATGTTAACTTTACTCATAGCTATCTCCATCTCCTTCAAGTATTCTTGGAACCTTGGAAGAGATTTTTATAGTAGTATTTAGGTACAAACTTCTCCCTCATGGTCAATTTTAGTTCTTCCCATGTATTAATAGGTGATAATCCACATCTTCTTCTAGCCAATACCAATTGTTCCCACCAAGTCATGGCAAAGCCGTAAAAACTCTTGACCACTAGCTTGAGCATCTTCTTCTCCGAGTAGTCATAATAATCAAACACAAATCCAACCTTAAATTCCCAAGCAATGTATTGTTTTGGATCATCTATGTGTTGGATAAGTGAAATGGTCTTTTGTTGATACTTCCATTGTTTCTATCAGTATCTCCTTGCTTAAATTCTACCTACTTAAACATTAGAAACAAATTTCTAGAAGAAATAAGGTTAGATAAAAAAAATTTCACATCACTCCCTTACAAGTTTCACTCAAGGATGTCAATTCCCTCATGTATCACACAATTAATTGCTTTTTCTTGCTCTTATAAGCTCACCTGTTTCACCTTTTTCTCAAACAAATTTCCCACAAGATATCAACTTTGATAAATTTTCAATTTTTTGATGAATTTTTAATTTCATTTTTTTTCCTTCTCTTCTTTTTTTAACACATATAACAACAAAGGTGGGAGCTTTTGCCTAGGATATGCTTCTAGGGTTCAAGAAACCCCAATAACAATAGAAAGATAGAAACTTTTTAGTCAAGAAACCAAGAACAATGAAATGGATTAAATCTTTTGTAACTTTTAGAACAAGAACCAAAGAAGGATATGAAGAAAATAAGAAACAAAGAAAAGATATGATTTTTTTATCGAAAGAATAAAAAGAAACAAAGAACACAAAGGATAGTAAACTTGTATAGAACATCAAACTCTTATATAAAAACTTTTGTGGTCCTAGCTTTTGATTAGTTAGACCTAACACGAGTATAAAACTTTGCCCCAGACGATTATTAGATTTCGATACTTGAATGTATATTGACCCGACGCTATTTGTCAAGCGTGAACCAATATCTCCAAGAGGATGACGCCATTTGATTAGCTAAATTTGTAGATAAGTCAAAAGATCAATGAAGAACTAAAGAAGATAAAGAATATTCTTAAGTCTCAAAATATATTGAATAAACTTAAGTCAAAAAATTTTAAAAAAAAAACCTATTTATAACTATTACAAGATGCCTAATTGAATTAAACTAATAATAAAATATTAATGAAAAACATTCTAAAATAGTTTTCTAATTAAATTAGGAAAACAAATAATTAAAGGACTTAATTAAAATAACTAAAACTATTAGTCAAAGTTATTTTGACCAAAGAATTAAATGTACTCAATATGAGTCATGACTTGAGATCTTAATTCCCATTTGATTCCAATTGTAATTCCAGTTGGTGACTTGATCAACTTGATTCAATGGTATGCAGATTGGGCCCAAATCAATATGTTGATTCAAATCTACTAGCATGAAGGAAAGGAATCACTGGTGCATGAATTACATTTCAACGGTGCATGAACGACTCTTCAACTAGTGCCAAGATAATTTTAGCTGGTGAAAATTAATCTCAATAGGCGCCTGTATACTCAGAAGACCAGCACATATAGAATATTTAGCCGACCTTCGTTGTTTCATTCTTTCTTGCGCCTGTTGATTTAGCCAGCTCTTCAACAATTGAACAGCATCGGTGTTCAAATCAAATCAGGGATCAAATCGATACATCTCTGTTTAGCCCATTTTCAATTCTTTTTTTCTCCAAATTTGTCCCCAAACTTTCCTTTAATGTAAACAATGTTTTATATACCTGATTTTCATCTTTGATAACCTCAAGCACCTTGAATTCAAGATCGTCCTGAACCAATTGAATTAACAAATTCTTTAACGCATTTGTCCTCGAACGCATGATTGAATCTTCACTTTTAGCATTTCTGTGGTCTCCATCAATTTGTATATCCTCACTTTTCACTCTTCAAATTGGCTTTTACTCACTTTAACGAACTCACCCCATTGCACCTTTTTCCACTCTTGACTCTTCTTTAAGCTCTTAATCAACTCAAAGAGTAATGCAATTTAACTCAACAAAAATGCTGAATCAAACAACAAAACCCAAACCAAATAGTCAATGTTGTCCAACATAGAAGATTCGGAGAGCAAAGAGTTTCAAAGATAATGGTGAATGACCACAAGTCAAATGAGCAAACACTTAGAATTCAAGGAAAAATAGATGATATGCTATTTGTAAAACACCTTGAGTTCAAAGAGTTGTGATCCATTTTTCAGCAAATTTCAATGATTTCAAGTGCCTTGGCAACAAGTTTTGAAAAGGCAAATAGGCAATTCAATAAAATTGATCACAATTCAATCAACTTTTCAGATAGAATTCAGCTTCACAAGACATGATCAAGCATGATTTACGAATTTTTTGCCCTTTATTTGATTGATATTTTCAAATTTTTGTAGATATGGAGATCTTTGATCTCTCTCTTTTTTTTCTTCCATTTTTTTTTTCTTTTTTAGAGATGGTAGAAGAAGTAGAATCAGCAAACAAATTGAATTGACCCTTGGTTTTGGCTTTAGGCACAATCACAATAGGATCACAAGAGAAGAAGTAGGATAAGTGTAAAGGAATAAACATAAAAACAGCATAAGATCTCAGATTTTCAATGAAACAAATGAGATTTAAACACTAAACAAAGAAAGCAACTAAGAAAGGGAAGCCTCTTGATGAAAAACCTAGGCTCTAATGCCAAAGAGATGAATGTGATTCTCAATAGGGAAATTCTTCATTCATCACAAATTGAACAGACACCACATTGAAAGCAAACCCATGGACTTCATGCAAGAGATTAAAACTAGAAACCATTGACCATACTGTCTTCTAACATGAACTAATGGATTGAATTTCATCAATTCAACCCAACACTTTAGCCAAGTATTGAAACCCCTAAGTAGTTAAACTAAAAAGCCTAGAAGAGTCTTAGAAGACCACTCAAGAAAAGGATTGTTTGATCTAAAAGTATTCTCACAATTTGATTGAAGGTTATTTGTAGGAAAGTTTTTTTTAACTATTACTATAGTCAAAGGACCTTCATAACCTTTTAAAATAAGTCTGATGACCAAGAAAAGTCAATAAAAACCAAGTCAAACATGGATCAAAATCGCATTAGGGACCAAAATGGGGCGAGTTGACTGACGCTGGGGTACCAATTTCTCTAGTCTTGATCTTCCATCCTTGTTTTTGAAATACAATTTCTTGTATATGTTCTTCCGTTCATAAGCATCTTCATCATCTATATGGACTTCATCTTCGATATGGATAATCTTAAATTGTAATCCTTGACATTTGAAGCCAAAGAGATTGAATCTCCTAATTTCTTCATATAAGATATTCCATGAATTCTCCCATGTCAAGTGTGCTCTTTGATCTATTTCAAACTGCCAATCTGATCCTTGACCTGTAGAACATAAGTGAAGTTTAGCCCAACTGCGATGGGGCAACTGGTTACTTAGACTCCATCTTGCCATGCATTCTTCTCTGCAACATATCTTTCCTATCAGAAGTAAAAAGGTGCATCAAAACATTATAATATCATTAGAATCGTATTAATTGTTGGATGAATTAATTGATTATCCATGTTATCCTTTGATTATTTTGATATTTGGGTCAAATCTATATATTACCTGACATGATTTGATGATAATAATACTACTACTAATAATAATATATCATATGGATCTACTTTTAATAGTTCTGAATCACACCCAAATGAGTTAAAAGTGGCAATTGCCAAATTTTTTGAAATTTTTTTCTTTTTTTTAGAATAGGAATAAGATTGATTCCAATCATTTGTTATAATAATTATAATTATAATAATTACTTCCTTTGTCTAGACATTTAATTCCAAATGAAGAGATTAGGTAAATGTCTAATAAGCATTTATAATACTACATAAATAGTATTAATATTTATTAAATGTTTTGTTTCTATATTTTTTCTATCATCTATGATTTTTTAAAAAATTTTGTATCTCTCTTAGTATTTGCTCTCCAAAAGAGATTATTGTTTTTTTTATATTTCTATAATATTTTTATTTGCTTTTAATAAAAAATCATTATCTTCAAACTTTTTTTATTCAATCACTTAAATGAGATTCTCTATAATTCCCTAGTTAGCATTAGTACTTGTAGTATGGCCCAAAGTAAAGTTTTTATCAAAAGTTTAATTCTGTGAATTTAATACCTAAACATTTTACGAGCAGCCAACCTGATACTTTCGGCGAATTTGGCATCAAAATCTGGCCAAGTCATCACATGACTGGCACATGGGTCCGATTGGGGGGGGGGGGGAGAATTGTCTGCACAATGAATTATTCCTGCCCATTGATGTATTCCCGGGCAAAATTGACCCCTTATATAAATATATATATATATATATATTCTAATTGTAATTCCCAGAAACAAAACACCACAAGCAAAAACCACGCTGTCGTTCCTCTACAGCAAAAACCTCTAGGAAGCAAAATCCCTAGCATCTAAATTGGAATCCTACCTCAAATTGCGATGGTAGTAGTAGTTGAGAATCGAAAGCTATCTCGGCCAGACCGCAGTGACGTTATCTTCCACAACCTAACAGAGGAAGAAGCTCGAGTAAAAGTAATTGCAGAAATAGTACCCAACATGGTAGACCTTTTGGTGACCTAAATGCCTTGAAGTCCTTAGCCTGCTCCGAAACTGGTAGAAATGATTGTAGCAATTCCCGAGTCAGATCCCGGATCTCTTCTTTATAAATTACAAGCCAAGCCGGTTTGGATTGCCTCCGGTATTGCAGTTGTGGCAATTATGTCGAAACCTCATCGTTGCCCTCATACTGCCACTATCAGTAATATTTGTGTTTACTGCCCAGGTGAACCAGACTCGGATTTTGAGTATAGTACTCAGTCTTATACAGGGTGTGAACCAACAAATATGTGTGCAATTCAAGCTAGGTAAGGTTTTAACTTTTACAATTTAGCTTAATCGATGATGTACATTTTGATTTCATTTTTTCTTTTCTTTGATTGGTAAAATTTGTAAGTTTTCTCTAGCTAAGGCTTAGAAAGATTGGCACATGGTTGTTAAAGGGAGAAACAGGTCGATTTTGGGCTGGAATACACCAATGGGCAAGAATAATTCATTGTGCTAACACTTTTGCTCCCCCCTCCCCCCCCCCCCCCACCATCGGACCCCTGTGCTAGTCACGTGATGACTTGATCGGATTATGGGGCCAAATTCACTGGAAGTATCTAGTTGGCTGCCCGTAAAATGTTTATGTATGAAATTGAGAAATTAAACTTTTGATAAAAACTTTACTTTGGACCATACTACAGGTATTAGATAGGCCATTATCCCAATTTTAAAGTATGTTTTTCTAATATAAATATTTGTAAGTGATCCATCCTGTTTTTCTTGTATCTCCTTTCTAAATCACAATTGCATACTTTATTATGAATTTCTATTATCTTATATAAGATTTTATCACATGTTTCACAATCCATATTTTTCAATCAAATCTATATCTCCAATCACTATCATCTATTATATTATCATTATAAAACCGTATGGGTACATCATTAGCTCCTAAATCAGAATTTTCTAATTCTTCACTGTCATATAATCAATTATTTCGCTAAAGAATAAATCAATTGATTCATTAGTTCCTATTATAGTTATATCTATATTTTCTATGACTATCGTGGCTCTAATATCGTTTTCTATGTCCGAGTATTGTCAGGTCAAAATCATTATGTTTCTAATCATATGATTATATAAATAGATAGATAGATAGATAGATAGGTAGATATATATATATTTATAAGTAAAAATCATTCAAAAATATTATCTCCAAAAATATCATATTTTAAAATTTATCCTTTAGAAACATGCAAGCTACCTTAAAATGATCATAAAAATTCTCACAATTCATAAGAAAATTCCCAACATGCTTTCGTACCTTTATTTCCAATTTGATCAAAATCTCTCCCGGTATTCAACAAGCGTTCCAACTCCTACCTAACGAGGGTTGGGTAACTTCCCTTGTTGCTCCTTCAGAGAAATCCAGCACAACCTGATTTCGTTTCCTACCTTCAAGCATAAGGAAATTTGGGTTGAAAATGTATAGGATTTTTAGATATGGAAAGAGAGAGTTTTTATGAATATAAAAAGATACACATATGTGTTTAAAGAGAACAAGAAACTTTTTATTTAAACATAAATACAAGAAAACATTACAAAGCAAGAGATAATAATTTAGAGATGAGTTCTTGGAAGCCTCCTCTTCTACCACTGCTACTTATTTATACTGCTTCATGTACTTCAAATCCGGATTTTATTTCATTCTTTTCGACTTATTTTGAATCTAGATTCTAGAGTTACATATTTGTTAATTTAATAAATTTATATTTGTTAATATTAAAAATTACAAAAATAAAACAAAGTAATAATATCTCTCTATATATTTCCTATATATATTAAAGAATACAAATACTACTTAAGGTTATGTCAAGTATTGAAATTATAAATTGCAAATTAAAATGACATTAGAGTTAATAAATCATTTATTCTATCTAAACCTTATAAGAAAAAAGAAGGAAATAAAATATGGCATATAACTGTAGAAAAAAAAAGTTATATATAACCTTTTAATTATTCATAAAGATAGTTCGTTATTTTATTCTTTTTAATTTTAAAAAAATATTAATTTGGGTTGATAGTGAGTGACATATTTATCTATGCTCTTTTATTTTTATATTTTATGTTTATTATATACTGAAGTATAATTTAAAGTAAAAGTTTAGAAAGAAAAAAGAGAGAGAGAGAGAGACTCTTCACACTTTCATTTGTTATTAGATGAAGGAATTGAAATAAAAAAAACCCAAGAAGGAATTTAAACATGAAATATAATTATTTAAATTAATTTTTAAATATATATAATAAATCATGACATAAAAAGTTATTTAATAGTATTTACTAATTTTTATATGAAATAATATGAATTTAATTACTAAAATATAAATATATTGTCAATATCTTCTAAAAACAATGTACATAAATAAAAACTAGACTTTCGAAAAAAATTAATTTTGGTATTAAGAAAATTAAGCATGCTTATTTTTTAAATCTTATACAAATAAATAAATAAATATATATATATAAATAAATTTGGACTTGTAATTTTTTCCTGATTACATTTTTTTTTTTTTGATTTATTTATTTTGTAGTTTTCTATCTCTTTAATTCAAGTGACTTATAACTCTGAATGGAGAGAGTATTTATTATTGCTATATACGTTTTTCTATTAATTATTTAGTATATTTATTAATTTATATAAAATAATAATTTGGGTTGTAATCATTTTCTCTTTTTAAAAAATTAAAAATTCCTATCTAATAACTACAAATATAAATTTATTTAACAAACTCCCAAACTTTGAAAAACTTTCATTTTTTAATGGTTTTTGATTTCTCACCCTACCATGTGTCACATGGATAATTTTTTTATAAAATTAAAGACCTTTTTATATAATATTATCCATCATTATTCATATCCTTCTAAAAGAAATGAATAATAATATTTATAATTCAATACATGTATTTAATTTATTTTTTTATCCAAAATTTTACAATTATTTCTATCCATTTATTTTTCAAATAATTTTTTCAAAATATTATAAAAAATTCTTAATATTTTTATTTATGATGATATTATATTATATCTCAATATTGATTAAATTAATTTTTCTATGGTATTGCATGGTAACTCAGCTAGTTTAACTAATTATAGAAGAGTGAAAGAAAAATACATATATAGTCGATTCACTTAAATTATAGAGGTTGAACTAGTTCAGTTAAAATGGACTATGGATCTTCTATATCATTTTTTATCCCATCAATAATAAATAGTTATGTATGTTTTGTAAATATATTTTATTAATAAAATCCTAAAATGATATATTAAACCATATGGGTCCTTGATTTTCATTGGATAATATTAGTGGTTTAAAGAATGACGTAGAAGATGTGGTAGAATGTTTAAAATATGATTGGTTTTGAAATTTGATTTGCAAGGAAAAAATTAGGAAGATTAGTACTTTTGGTTCCACATTTTTTGTTTTTACAAGACTGATCCAAAATCTTTTTTTTATTATTTTAGTTTTTTTATCCTTTACTATTTTTTTTTTGTGGGTTCATATCAATTTGATTTAATTTTTTTGTTACCCAAAAT
>JAOXNR010054197.1:0-12936 GCA_028571225.1 Parsonsia alboflavescens | reverse complement strand
CTAGGTGATCAGTCTAAATTAATAAACATAATTAATAAGATGGAAACAAGAATTGCACAAATACTTAATAATAAAGAACAAATCTTTAATAGAAAACAAACCAAATCTTATAACAACATAACAAAATAACCTACTTCATGTTCTTGTTAACAACAGACGACTACTCACAAGACATCACAACACCACAACTCAAGATTGATCTTCCGAGAAATTCCAAAGACAAAGGGCAGATTTTCTTTTCCTCTTTCCTTGTGTGTATATATATATATTAATCTGATCTTAATGTGATTCTTTTGAAATGGGTTTTATTAAAAACACACCAACTTAAAAGATTTTATCCAAAACTCACCTTTGAAGATCAAGTTAGCTACAATGACCTATGATGTTTTTCAATCATCAACCATTATCTTGATGTTGGTATACAAATCAACACCCTAAGCGAAGTGATTAAAAAAGCCCTAGAGTAGTTAAACCAAGAACCCTAAGAGAGTCAGAGAAAGAACACTCAAAGAAACTAGCTTTCAATCCAAGAGAATTTTTGATTTCATGATAAAAGTTGTTTGTAGGTTATTATATAAATGACAAGACAAGGGAGTATTTATACTCCTAGAACTCAAAATAACCTAAATAATTCTTACTAGATATGAATGTACTTAACTATCCTTGAAATAAGCTTCAAATTACAAGAGGAATGGGAGAAAAGAACCAATATTTGGCAAAATTTGGGTCTAGCAAGGGGACATCTGGCATCGGATGGAGGGCCGGATGGTCTCGGGAAATCCACCCCTATTCTTCACTTCTATCCAGTGTCGGACGTGGCACAAGATGCTGGACTAGACGACTACAGTTCTAGCTCCGTTTTGGCTCCATTTTGCTTGATTTCCTTGATGCAAATTTGATTTCCTCCTTTCAACTTTCCTATGGCACATTCTTGGTATATTTTCAGGTCTTCTAAGCCTTCAATTGACACCATATTCCATAGCTTCTTGCTTCCTTCATCATGATCAAAGTTTAACTTCCTTAGAGATGGCTTCAAATTTTAATTATTCTTCCTTGCCCTGAATGAATGCCATCAAAGCCTTATTCATCCTTGATGCTTCTTACGTGTATTTGAAGTACAAGTTCTTGTACATGGCTTCATTCCTTGGTATCAAAGTTCTCTCATTCTTAAAGTGCAAGTCCATATAGGCATGTTTTCTTCCACAAACTTCATCTTCAACTCCATAAACTTCATCTTCAATGCATTCATTCTTTGATGACTTCCATGATAGCTCCACCAATGCTAAGATAGCTCCTTGATCCCTACCATTCCCAATCACCTCAAGAGGATTTGTCCTCAAATCTCATCACTCTAGGTAGAAAAGAGAATGATCACTAATATCGATTGAAGAATCAAAAGGATACTTACTACTTAACTCCAAGTTATCCTTCATGGAAGTTATAACTTGACGATGCCTTACCATACCCTTCTTTAAAGGTGATGATCTCTCCTTTATTAATATGTGTTCCATTTCCACAACCAGAAACTCATTAGAAGAAATAACATAGACAAGGAATACAAACTCATTAAGGTAACAAGGAAACCAAATTCTATCATTCAAAGCACAAGGCATAAATCTCATTGGTCTATGACCCCATCAAGCATCATACAAAGGTTCTCTAAACCTAGAATTCAAAGACATTAAGCTCAAGAAACAATCTCTTTGCATAGCATATATATGCCCACCATCAAAAACATCAAACATTATGCTAGAACTTATGAAATCATCAAGATGGATCATATTATGCTCTTCTAAAAACAAATTATTTTTCATAATCTTCCAAAATCGTAACATATCTCCATTCATGGCATGAAACATAAACCAAATCATCATGTAGCTCCACCAAACATGCCACATAGAGATTAAACTCATAGTAAACATATTTTTTTTATCAACATTAAACCTTTCAAGGTCACTCAAGATCAAATTCTCATCATGACATTGACATACTCTTTCACAAGAATTCAACAAGTATTCTCCAATGAGCATAGGCTTCTTTTTCATATGTAATCCTTAAACATGCTTTCTAAATAAGATAACCAAGAATCAATGACTATCATATCTCACAAAATTTATTTCATGGTTCTCAAGAGATTCAACAACTCAAAGACTTCATCATGCTTTGAACAACCAAGAACACATAAAATACCAGTTCTAAGCGTATTACCATGAACGTCATAAGCTCTGACTCTAAGAATCTCAAGAAAATATGGAATCCAAAAACTCATGTTGTTATATAAGTCTTGAAAATTCAAAACTTCAATTAAAGTAAACTCCTCAACATGACATGCTTCATCATCAATCTTCAACAAGCAATTACGCTTAACAAGCATGAATTTTCTACTCAATATGAATCACAACGAAGTGCATCTCAAACAAGATAAATGAGAACTTAGAATCAACAATGAGTATGTATACTAGACCACAAAGAGATAAATTGTTATCGAGAATTGTAACATCAAAGATCCACAAAACTCTATCATCCAAGACAAGCTTTGAAAGTCTACTCATATATGATTCAAAGACTAATTCAAGTATTTCAAGTCATGGAATATAATTCCAAGCTATCTCTAAGAAGATCAATGGTCAACAATTCATACATAGGACTCATAGGCATGATCAAAGTATTTCCTCCTATCAAAGAATCAATATGCTTATAGAATTCAACATAATTAACTTCTCTGGAAACATTAAGCACATAATCACAAGTATGCTCATTCACAAATGATTCCCTAACAAGCTAAAAGATCTAGCATTTTATTCAAAAGGCTCTTAGAGACATACATTTTCCTTCCACATGCTTCAATCTCATTTCTACAATCATAATCAAACAAATATCTACCATCATTTTCTTGCACTCATGACTCCTTAACAACTTCAAAATCCACGAAAGCTGTCACAAGACTCAAAGAAGTATAAGACATGCTTTCTCTAAACAAGGAATCATTAAGCTCAAAAATTTCAACAGTGGCCTCTTTCTTATGAACATCATAACCATTTCTACAATCATACTTAATCATAGAGAACATATTTTTATGCTCATAATTCAACAATCTATCACCAAGGGTGGAGATAAGAGTGTAACACTTTAACATAGCATCATTACGATGTTGTCCTTGCCTTCCTTCAACTTGGTTAGGCCTTCAAAATCTTGCAACCTAGACAAAAAATCACCAGAAAAAGAATGGTCAATGTTAGAAGTAGGAATAAAAATATCTTTGTACCTCTCTCCGAGGCACTCCCATTCTTTCCTTCTTGGGCAAATAAGCTCTCCTTTTCTTCTGTCATCTCCTTTCTTTCAATTTCATTCTTTTCTTTTCTCTCAATCTCATATTCTTCCTCAAGCTCACTGGCATTTTTCCACTCAACTTCACTCACATTTTCTTTTTCTTTCTTTACTTCACTTGAGATCTCTTGAACTTGCTCATTTCCAACAATTTCTTGAAGACCCATTTCACCTTTCATTTCATTGGTAATTGATTTGTCTTCCTTTTTGGCTCCATGCTCTCCCTTGTTGGGCATTGCAAAATACCATATCCATGTTCATTGCATTTGAAGCACTTGGGATCTTCACTTCTGGGAAGTTGTGCTGTGTCTTTCTCTGTTCTCCATAAGTCACCTTCACCTCTTGCATTTGAGGTTTGGGCTCCTCTTCTCTTGGCTTTACACTTTGCACTTTCATTGATGAAGAGATAACATGATGTGAGCTCTCATACGATCCCCCATATGAGCCCCTTCCATTTGACACTTGTCTTTCATCCTCCCTTTTTGGTGGTCTTTCATTCATCATATGTCTTCTATGTCTAAATGGCTCACCATGTTCATTGTAGTAAACATAAGAGTTTTCATCCCTTCTTGTCCCACTTGAGCTTCTTTTAACTTCATGGTCACAATATCCTTCATCAATATCCTCCATTTGCTGATTTCTCCTTCTTGGTAAACACCCTTGATATTGTCTTCTATCAACTCCTTGATATGGCACATACTCTCTAGAAGAAATAGATTGATATTCATCTCTCCTTCATCCATGTTGACTTGTTTTCTAGGAGTCCTATATTGGAACTCATTTACCTTTATTACAAAGCTGTCAACTCTTGAGTTGAAGTCCTTTCTTATTTCCTTCATGTTGCTTGAGATTTCACTTGTCATTTGCTCCATTTGTTCCAAGATGGTGGATAAAAATGCATTGTTATCTCCCATATTTGATGTGTGTGAAGATGGTGTTGCTCTTTTGGTCCTAATATGCCTTCAAAGAACAATAAAGAAATACAGGGGAATTTTGGTCCTCAAGTATCTCTCATGTATCACATTTTCAATTAGCTTTTTCTCTCTCTGTTGAACTCAACCCTAACACCACTACCACGGTACTCTCTTTCAAGTTCTTAGTCAACTCAATTGGGCAATGCAAACACTTCAAGCAAATATGCCAAGTAAACTACACAACTCTATTCAATTAGTCAACAAAAGATGAACAGAACCAAAGAGATAGAATTTCAAAGATTAGGTCTATATAAGATGAAAACAATTGATAAATTCTTGGAGTTCAAGAAAATTTCATAGAGGCATTTTATCAAACACCTAGAGTGTAATGAAAATATGATCCGATTTGCTATAAATTCAACAAACCCAATTCCCTTAATTTCAAATTTGATAGATAATAGGCAATTCAATCACAATAGAACTTCAATTCAACTTCAACACAATCTATTTCAATGGAATTCAACAAAAAAAATCTCACAATAGCATTCAACTTTGGCACTTTCTTTCTTTCATTTTGGCCAAGATTTTTTTTATTATTATTATTATAGAGATAGATAAACAAACTTACAACTAGAATTTAGCCCTAGTTCTTGGTCTTAGGCTCAATTCCAACAAGCACAAAGGTTCACAAGAAGATACTAGGATAAATGTAGAAGAAGTAAATCACAAAACCGCATATATAATAGATTTCAAGAAATCAAAAATGACCTTAAACACTTAAACAGAGAGGGCAAGTAAAGAAAGGCAAAAATCAAGATGAAAAACCAAGCTCTGATACCAAAAAGATGATGTGATTCCTTTGAAATGGGTTTCAAAAAAAACACACCAACTTGAAAGATTTTACCCAAGACTCACCTTTGAGGTTCAAGTTAATTACAATGACCTATGATGTTTTCAATCATCAACCACTATCTTGATGTTGGTCGACAAATCAACACCCTAACCAAAGTGATGAATAGCCCAAGAGTAGTTAAACCAAGAACGCTAAGAGAGTTAGAGGAAGAACACTCAAAGAAACTAGGTTTCAATCTAAGAGGATTTTTGATTTCTTGATAAAAGTTGTTTATAAGTTATTATCTAAATAACAAGACAATGGAGTATTTATACTCCAAGAAATCAAAATAACCTAAATAATTAGTGCTAGATATGAATGTACTTAACTATCCTTGACCCAAGCTTCAAATTACAAGAGGAATGGAAGAAAAAAAACCCAAATTTGTTTCTGGCAGGTGGCCATCCGGTGCAAGATGGATGGTCGGATGGTCTTCGGAAATCCACCCCTATTCTTCACTTCTATCCATCATCGGATGTGGCACCGAATGCCAGACCAGACGACTACTGTTCCAGCTCCGTTTTGGCTCCATTTTGCTTGATTTCCTTGATGCAAACTTGATCTCCTCCATCCAACTCTCCTGTGGCACATTCTTGGTATATTTTCAGGTCTTCCAAGCCTTCAATTGACACCATATTCCATAGCTTCTTGCCTCCTTCATCAGGATCAAGTTTAACTTCCTTAAAGATGGCTTCAAAATTGAATTGCTCTTCCTTGCCTTGAATGAATGCCATCAAAGCTATTTTCATCTTTGATGCTTCATACTTGTATTTGAATTACAAGTTCTTGTACATGGCTTCATTCCTTGGCATCAAAGTTCTCTCATTCTTGAAGTGCAAGTTAATATAAACATGTTTTCTTCCATAAACGTCATGTTCAACTCCATGAACTCCATCTTCAATGCACTCATTCTTTGATGACTTCCATAATAGCTCCATCATGCTAAGGTAGCTCCTTGATCCCTATCAAATCTCATACATCCATGCCCTTGTTTCATCAAAATGTGACCCGTTAAGTGTTTTTTGTTCTTTTGTAGGGTCTTCTGAACATCAAAATGGAAAAATTCCAGCTTCACTTGGTAATTCAAATTTTGGCAATTCGCTGTTTTCTTCACCAACAATGGTGCTATGTAGTGTTTTGGGGATTTCACCATATTGTTGTAATAGATATATTGTTGGGAACGCTATGATGTGAACACTTTGATTTTGGCTACTTGTCCTACGGCAAAGGGTATTTCAGTGGATGGTTGTCCCAAATATTAATTAGTACTAATTCTTTGTCAAACAATACTGTTTCAAGATTTTTCTTGCTCATTGGTAACCCTAAAAAATAATGGGGTTAGTTTTATTATATGTATAAATAATTCAACATTAGAATATTAAAGATTTGGTAGTGATTATTTTTAGAATTTTCCTTACTTTTAATGGAAATAAAAATTGTCATTAAAAATCATAAATAATAGCAATCAATGAAAGAATATTTAATGGCAATAGAAATTGTCATAAAAAATCATAAATAATAGGGAACCAATAAATGGATCATTAATGGCTATAGAAATGGCTATTAAGAATTACTATTGAAACTTTATTGCAATCAAATTAGTCATTACCAATGGCCACTAAATATTTTTTCCCAACCCAGCATATAATGACCATTGCTTAATTGCCGATAAATGTTTTTCTGGTTATTATTATTGCCATTAAAACTAATTTTAATTGCAGTTAAAACTCAAATTTAGTGTGGTGATAGTATGTAAGTTGTTCCTATCAATTCTAATATTTCTCTATGCATTATTTAAAAATCATACGAGTTATTTCACAACTATATGAATTTTTTCTTCAATGTTTGTAGACAATTAAAATTTGTCTAATATATGTGATAGTATGTAAGTTGTTCGTATTGATTCTAATATTTCTCTATGGGTTATTTAAAAATTATACGAGTTATTTCACAACAATATGGATTGTTTCTTGAACGTTTGTCATAATAAATTATATGTAAGAAAAAAATGGAGGAAATAATTTTGGCCAATCAAAAGAGACAAAGATTTAAATTTTCCATATTAAAAAGATGAGATTTTAGAAGGAAAATATTTACAAAGATCCCTCAAAACTCTCTCCAAAAAGCCTTTCAGCCAAAATCCTCTTCAAATATTCTTTCGATATATTTGGTTTCTTGATTTTCAAGAATTAGTTGATTGATTGGGAAATATATATGATTGATTCAACTCCCAAAAAAGTCACCCCTCTCACACCTATATAATGGGGTCATTTGTAGATATTCAAAAATCATTCCGAAAGGAGGTCATCAAAGCATTGGCTAGAGAGCTCTTAAGTCTCTCCAAAAGTCGCCTTCAAATATTCAAATTATTCTTTGGTGTTATTCATCAAAAGAAGCAAGAGGAAGTCTTCGACAAATATCAATCAAGTGTTCGTGATGAAAAGATTGTTTGATTTAGGATCAAGCCTTGTGCCCTCGTTCAACGTGTTCTCACTAAAGGGAACGGGATCTTGAATCTACAAGGAAATGAGATATCGTGTCCCAAGATTTTAAAAATTTTCTCACATAAGAGATTAGAACAATACCTTTTTGATGATGTTTGCGGAATCTTGTCCTGCGGAATGGGTCTAGACGTCTTGATCTACTATGCAAAAGATCTTCAAATCTATTCCCTATCTGTCTGGGTGAATGGAAAGGAAAATAGAAGATGGAGAATTTCTGTGAATAGAGTGGAGGAAAACAGAATGTCTGTTGATATTTTTCTAGGGCTTCAGCATTGCCAATATTCTAGTTAGTACAGGATTATATAAAAATCCTTTAAAATAACTAAATTAGAAATATGAGTTTTCTATGCGCCAAGAGCCCAACAACCCAACAATGTTTTCATTTAATTAAAGATCCAATAATTATTCATTGGATCATGGACCCAACTTAATTATTTTGGCCTTTTATTTAAAACCCAAATTTTATTTTATTTTTTTTGCCCATCAAATAATTAATCTCATGAACCTAAATCCAAATTAATTATAAGACTAATAAAAAAAAATATCCACTTCATTATTTTACTCAAGCCCAATAATAATTAATCTTATGAACTTAAGTCCAAATTAATTATAAGACTAAATAAAATAACTAATTAATTTTTATTCAAACCCAAATAATTAATTTCAAGGATTAATTAAATCCTCAATTAATTATTAATGCTATCTGGAATAAAATTAATTCATGCTCTCATCTCCTATTTAAGAATGATATAAAATCTTTCATGCTCAATAGGGCTGGATTAGGGACTTTAAAACACAATGTTCATAGCTCTGTACAATGACCAAAATACCCTTACTACATAGTAGTAATTAACTTAGTCATTCTAAACACGTTCTATTATCACCATAAGAAGATGATGTACTCCATAATACATTGTTGTAGAAACAGAAGGCTTGTTGACATATTCCTAACCCTTAGTCTTTGACCTACAGGTGTAATGACACATTTGCCCTTCTATATAACACCCACTATTAAGTCTAGGTCATGCATACTATCACCTTACTCAATAGCATCTACTATACGTAGGTATCTAGTTCTATTACCATTGAATCACAGTGAATACTCACTAGAAGAATGTTTAGTATAATGACAATTGTACTACCAAGGCCTCAGGTTCAGTGATTCAACCAAGAACAACACACAATGAGGCGATTAACCCATTTCATTAATGAAATGGCATAGAGACCCTATTATATGAGTCTGTCTTAACTAACTAACTCCAAATACCTAACATACAAGGCTATTGATCTCCATAATGTGATCTCAACCATAGCATATCAAAGGACAGGGAACTAGCTTCGCCATACCACCAACCCATACTCATGGCATGGGGACGTGTCCATGCAATAGCAATAGTGATATTAGTTCTCTCTTCTTTGATAGTACCTTTAGAGAACAATCATTTAATGGTCCTGCTGTACACATACAAAATGTACTAACACATATAGTCCAGGAGCACTAACCAATGACTAAAGGTAAGTCACCCTACTTAAAGAAGACTAATGTGTTTTGACCTTTGTTCAATGGAATGCCCAATTCCATTACTCCGGCAAAAATTAATTCCTTATGATCTAAACTTCCAGTGATCTGTACCTTACTATGCTAAACGTCCCAACACACATATCACCTATTTAAATCAATTGGGACCTTATTGCATGTTGTGCTAATATGTATTTATTTATAAAGATTATAATCTTTTACCCATTATCTCAAAAAAATGATAGTCTTTTTGGGAATAAATCCCAATACTCATTCCAAAGAAACCACCACAAAAGGCTGTAATCATATCCAACTTCTGTCTCATTTCTAAGGCATAAAAGTTGTAAACCATGGAATAAAGTATAATACAGTATTATACTTTTCCAAATGAGCATATTATTTCTCTTTCCATTCACAAATGAATTCTTTATCGAAAGTTGAGAAATACCATTCTCTAAATGGCTGATTGCTAAGTTCATTAAATTCTTCACTTAGCAAAAGTCTTATTGGACTTCCAGGTGAAAAGTATTTCCTCTCACCAGGCTTAAGCTTAAATTTGTTAAGCTCATTATATGGTATAGAGGTCACCATTAGTTCCTCTATTTCATGATTAATTTGGACTATATCCATTAAGCATGAAAACTCATTTTCAAAGCACTCAGAGACAGCCTTTCACACTGTGTTTCATATATCCCATGAGGTATAGCTTATTTTGAGATTTTAATCTCTTTAAACTGATTTCTAGTATATTCACTAGAAACAGATCCTCTTCCTTCTGATATTGAAAGTGGCTCAGAAATTCTACAATTTCCTAAACTAGAATAAGATCTTGATGACCTTGTCCTGTTGGTTTTGGTAAAAGATACTTCCACCTTACCACTTCCATGTTGAACTATTTGTTCAACATCTTGGCTAACTATTGGTCTTGGAGTTACCGCATCTGATACAATCCAAGTTTCAGGAAAATTATTATCTTCCCAATTCAATAGCTTATTTGTAGCCATTTTAGAAGTAGTTAGATTAGTCTCTACTACTACTGTCCTCCCTTGTGAACTTACTTGTTTCACTCGGGGGCATAGAGTATTCATCACTCTAAAATAAATTTTATAGACTATTACTATAGTTTCTGACCCGAGTAAAAAATTCTAACCATGGGTCTATACTTTAAGGCTTATTGCAATAAATAAATGTCTATCTGTCAACGAAAAACATAAATTAGGGTGTACATTAAAGGCCCATGACTTAAACTTGTTTGAGCCACTTCCATTGGGGATGGTTTCCAATCTCAGCATGTTGCATCTCTGAGAGTTGCAAGTATAAAAGCATTCAAGCTTGTTAATGTTAATGGCTTAAAAGGAACTTGTACCAAACCAACATGGATATAATTATGTCCACCAGTTTGATACTGGCTTAGATCATTGGAAGATAATAATTCTAGATCTAGATTATTATCCTCCATAGTAACCGTTTGTTCCATAAAGTTTTATGGAATATCTAGATTTAAGATCAAATGAGCCAAATCTATATATTTGACTCCCAGAAACAGTCTACTGGTTTAGAGCTTCTAAATCTTGGAAGTCTAATGTCTCAGTATTCTTAACTAAGATTGAGCCTGATTTAGACTTAAATAAGCCTAACATGGGTTTAATTATATCTTATTTAATCTAATCATATCGAATTATTAACATTCACATATGTTCTAATCTTTTCATATTATAATATCTTAATAGCTCTAGAATGTTAAGCACGTTTGTCAACCAAATACATGGGTCTTACAACCTCCATTGGGTTTTACCACCCACCACTCAACTTTGTATAATATAACACTTTCAAATATTCAAAGCATTCTTCGGCGTTCTTCATCAAAATTAGGAAGTGAAAGCCTTCAACAAATATCAATCAAGTGGTCGTGAGGAAAAGTCGTTTGATTCGAGATTAAGACTTGTGCCCTCATTCGACGTGTTCTTACTTCAAAGAAACCACCACTAAGAGGAGGTCATTCAAATCCAACCCATTGGAGCTCTCAAGTCGCTCCAAAGGCCGTCTCCAAATATTCGAAGCATTCTTCAGAGTTCTTCATCAAAAAGAGGAAGGGGGAAGCCTTCGACAAGTATCAATCAAGTGTTCATTAGAAAAAGCCCGTTCGATTTGGGATCAAGCCTAGTGCCCTCGCCAAAATAGTTCTCACCACAAAGAAGTCATCAAGTCTTCTCCAAAGGTCATTTTCAAATATTCGAAGGGTTTTTCAACATTCTTCATCAAAAGAGGGGGTTGAAGCTTCTACAACAAATCAGTCTAGTGTTCATGAGAAAAGCATATTCAATCCAATATCAAGCCTAGTGCCCTTGCCTCAATGTGTTCTGACTTCAAATAGAAAAATCAAAGGATTTTTCTGGATATTTAGTACACCACTACTTTAAACTAAATAAATGTATTTTGTCACGAATTTTCTTGTTCTTAATTGCAAACTCGAATTTTCTTGTGAACAACGTTGTATATGTGGTTTTGGAGCTATGCGATGTAAATTACACATGAACAATCCATTGACTTGTAAAATATAAACAACCCACAAAGCATTTTAAATGAAATATCTCAACATAATAATAACCCAGATACTGTATAAACCATACTTGATGATTTTAAACAACTCAATCTATTAAAAAAAATAAATATTTAAAAATCAATGGAAAAAATCCTACTATCGATTTTCGGTTTAAAAGAAAAACGCAACTTTCCATCCCATAATTCTATGTAAAGAAGAACAACTTGAAAGATCCTATGTTTTAACTATAAAACATAACCCGCAATAAAAATGAATATATATTCTTCTCGGATAAAACTCGTTTCTTTGATTTTTTTTTTTTTCTTTTATAAAGTTTGATATCCATTCATTTTCCTTCGTAAAGATTAAATTTTTGCACAAATCTTAGATGAAAAATCGGTTCGTTTGTGATGCATCGAGAAAAAAAAAAAGAACAAGCAGAAGAAGTTCATTTTTCCTCCATAAAGACAGGCCAATTTAACATCAGAAATCTCTTCTTTTATGTTGCATCAAGAGAAGAAGAAGGAAGAAGATGAAGAAATCAAAGAAGAAGAGAATTTGGCATAGGTTACAGAGTCGAAGAAGGTTTGTACTAAAAAGGAAATTGACCTCGAATCCACAGAGAAACGAGATCCAAATCCCATATTTAAAAAGAGTTTACACACAAATGAGAGATGAAACATACCTTTTGATGTCTAAAACCGCAGATCTGTCTAATAAGTCGATCGAGATCTACTAGACTTAAAGTTTTCTAATCTATTCCCTATGAACAGTCTAGGTGAACAGATGGGAATAGGAAAAGAGGAATCTTATTTTTGTGGAGTGGCTGCTGTGGAAAAAAACGAACAGACGTACTGGAATTTTCTTTTCAGAAAACCACATCTATTATGAAAAGTAGGGTTCTGAATCAGTTACCCTAATTCCTGGAAATAATAGGATATAAATAATCCTAAAATAACCTAATTAGAAGTTAGGCTTCTATGGGCCATGACCCAATAAGCCTCAATTTAATTAAAGGTCCAATAATTATTTATTAAATCATGGACCCAAAATAATTAGCTTGGCCCATTAACTAAAATACCCTTTATTTTTTTTTCAGTCTAAGTCCAACAATAATTAATCTTATGGACCTAAGTCCAAATTAATTATAAGACTAATAATAATAAATAGCCACTCATTTATTTTATTTAAGCCCAATCAATAATTAATCTTATGGACCTAAGTCCAAATTAATTATA
>JAOXNR010054196.1:0-12937 GCA_028571225.1 Parsonsia alboflavescens | reverse complement strand
AAGAAAAAATATTCATTTAGAATTAGATTCTTCAAATTGGAAAAGGAATTAAGAAACTTTCAAATTGAAGCTTCCCCGATTCTCTATTTCTGGTTAGATCGAGTATGGTCATATCAAAAGGTAATAAAGGGAAATTCTGAAGCTTCCCCTATTGACTATGTATAAATATTTATATATATATATTTATATGTTCGTTTTTCTCTTAGAATTTCCTTCGAGTCCATCTCCACCTCGAAGAACCTTTTCAAAAGAAAACATATATACACCTCAGTAATTAGTAATTGGACGTTTTCATATATAATTACTGGCTTTTTCTCAGGGTTTTTTTAATGAATGGAATCTGATTCAGATATTTATAAAGGATGTTACGATCCTTTTTTTTCATTTAATTTCTAAATTAAATAAAGTTCATCAAAAGGAGATCTATAATCTATTTAATTATTACTTCAGATTTTGATTCATTTTCAGGTAGGGCTCTGCCAAACTGCCCGTCTTTAGACGGTTTTATTAAAAAACGGGGGGGGGGGGGGGGGGGTTAATTTTAATGGGAAGGGTCATATTTCTCTTAAAATGATGATACCAATTCCTTCAAGATATGAACACTAAATTAAAGATTTGATTCATAATATTCATCAATTAGCAATTTGATTAGAATCAACGCGATATAAAAAGATCTTGGTATATGCCACATGTTTCCAAGAAAAAACAAATTGGCTTTTTGCAAAAAGCTACACTTATTAGAATTCTAAAATGTTTGCTGCATACGATCTGCCAAAAAATGCAATTCTTAATATAGGATATCTATCAATCTATATTGAATTACAGATCCAGAAATGCTAAAATCCTATTTGATTGGACCAAATAGGGTCTCCTATATAAGATAGGTAAGAGGAAAAATGCTTCTTCGAGATAGGAATCGGTATCTAATGAATTCAAAGGTTCCAGTAGAAATGAAAGAAAAAGGGAACGACATCATAACGCAATATAACTGAGGGTAGAAAAGAGAGACCCCAGCAGTGGTGATCCAGCACCATATCCTCAAATTAACCCGACCATAACCGAGGCCTGATCATAAAGCAAGAAAGGAAGCCTGGAGATTGAAAATTCTGGTCGATTCTTTCTTATCTATTCTATGTGTTTCAAGAAACTCCAAATGGAAAAAAGAAAAAGCCCTTTGGAAAGCTAACTCTGAGTGGCAAAAAAGAATGAATCTGCATAGATTCTATTTGGAATTATCTGAATTAATTAATTATGAATGTCTCATCCTAGCTAGGCCAAATTTTAAAAGAAGAGTTTGACTTATAAGTTTATTTTCAACATAGCAATTTCAATTTTTTAGTAAAATTAAACTATTCAAACCCTAATTGTAAAGTTAAGGTATCGGGTATTGATGGGATTTATGTCCCTGCAGTCAAGCTGGTCAGATAGGAGCACTGCGATAGTGAGGCCACACGAATCCAAACCCCAATAAGAGTCGGCCAGCTAGGGCTTATCTAAGCTAATTTACATAAACGAAGAACTAAAAAATAATTTTACTTCGATAAAATTAATTTTGAATTGCAGATGCATAATCGTATAGACCAATTGATATGATTCTTGAATAACAGAATAGACATTCTAATTACTTCTTACTCCAATTGATTCAACTCTGGGCAAAAATTTCTTTTTAATCACTAATATATGATCCTCTTCTTATTGAACATTCCATATTAAGCAAATTGAGGTACTAAGTAAACTTGATTTTATTAATTGACACTATAGGCCCGGCAAATATTAATTAAGGCCAGGGAGTTACAAAAGTTTAGTAATAATATTTGCAGTAGATGTCTGAAAATGACATTATTAATCTAATTAAGCTTTAGGACCATAAGGTGCCGTCTCGGAGTTGTTCCTCAAAATAATGGCTTCTCGGGTTGAAACCCTGGTGACCATTACAACCTCATGAGACTCCTGTGGTTCACAGATGTAGTGTGATTCTTGAGGGCAATAACGATAGTTAGAAAATTGTAGTTGATCAGCACGAAAACCAGTCGCCTTTTTAGCAGCAGCAGCTGGAGGAGATGGAGTTTGATGTGCCCTACTTTTTCTTCCGAGGTAGTGATCAATCAATGTGAAACCATCCAAGCCAATCTTAATTAGGTCGGATTGTGATCGAGGTGCCATTATAATTGCAAAAAATTTATATTATATATGAAGAAGAAGAAGAAGAATTTGGAAAGATTATTGAAGAGATGTTTTGCTTGTTTGCAGATGATGAGCAATGGTGTGTGAGGGTTCAGTACCTTTATATAGAGATATGCATGCCAGATATACCTAAAATCTTTGAGAAGGACCAAAGATTTTTTTCTCTTTTTTTTTTTTTTGTGATTCCTTTAGGATAAGTTTCTTGGGAGGCCTTTTTCTAAGTCATATATAGTCAAAAGTATTGCATGTGGGAGGGTATTGTTTGATGCTAATGTGTGATCATCAACGGATTTAATTAACGATACTATATGATTAATAATATTTTGTTCTTCTCTCCTTGGGAACTTAATAGATTCCATCCATTAATAATATTGATTTAATCAAGTAATTCGGATAGCAAAAATAAATTAAAGATTCTATCTATTAATAGATTTCAATTTCAGACAGAGAGTAATTATATATAATAAGTGAATCATGCAAATGAAAATGTTGAAACAATAGAATTATCAGATATGGTTTTAGGGAAATAAAGGGTTGGGGAAAAAAACAGAAAAATTAAAGTAGATGAACACACTATTATTTGGTGACTATATCTGCCTAACTTTCAGATTGTGAAAATTTTGGGGTGGGTGGGACAATGAAAAAGATAAATGTAAGAATTTGTACTATAAGAATAATAACAATGATTGCATATTCCAATGTTTGGCATGAAATAAAATAAAAAATTAGTACATATCCTTTTTTTTTTTTTAACCACCCCTCCCTATACCCCTACCCTTTCCCTCGAGATCAACCCTGGCACTCGATCTTCTCTTGGCTTGTCTTGAACTCGAGACCTCTTGATCCCAAATAGTACTGTTTAGTACATCTCTATTTATTGTTCTTAATTAATATATTTTATAAACTAAATTCTAAAGAAATGTGATATATTATATATAGATGTGTAAGTTTTTTATTAGCATGAATAACAGTGAGTTATACTGGTGGATTTAGAGGGTTTATCTTACATTTTTTAAAAAAATTTTATTTTTATTAATGTAATTAATAATTTAAATAAAAGTAGGGCACTAATTCCTTTATTAGCTTCATGGTAAATAGCAATAGGTCTCAAGTTTGAGACGAAGGAAGGTAAGGTGCTACTGTTGATTCTCACGGGGAGGAGGTATTAAAAAAAGTGTCTTGGGGGGGGGGGGCGAGTATTAAAAAAAAGGGAAAAAATAAATAAATAAAAGTTGGACACTTGTGTACTTTTATCTATACTAGTAGGCATATACTTATACATCGATATTTTGCATGGTTTAATTGTTTTTCAAGAACTTGAAACAAAATTCAAATATTCCCATATATGTTTGTAAACCTCTCCCAACAATTCTTGTTACAAATAACTTGTTTATTTGTAACAAGTTGGACACTTGTGTACTTTTATCTATACTAGTAGGCATGTACTTATACATCCATATTTTGCATGGTTTAATTGTTTTTCAAGAACTTGAAACAAAATTCAAATATTCCTATATATGTTTGTAAACCTCTCCCAACAATTCTTGTTACAAATAACTTGTTTATGACCTCTATAAATAAGTAAGGAAGAATAATAAATTTGAGGCATTCTTTGCTATCCCTAATTCTATGAGAGAATTGATGATATATAAAAGGGAACATCCATAGTTCTATGTGGCCTTCGGGGATCATTAATTTCTGAATGTGACCTTCATATGTGTTTTGATCTTAGCATGACTTGAATTGAGTAGTAAATTAGTCTCACCTATGATTGAGAGGTCAAGAATTCAGGCCATAAAAGTGATGAAACCCTAATTGCATAATCAAATATTTGGTTTCTTCGGGGTAAAAAAACTTTCAGGCAATAAAATGGAGGATTTTGAATGACAGATGCATAGACATATAGACCAATATTGTGATTCTTGAATATTAAACATTCCGAAGCAAAGAAATTACATTACAAGTTTACCACACAATACATCCTAGTATTCAGGACCTGGCAAATAATCTATGGACCAGGGAGATACAGAGCACTTCCTCAGTAGCATAACATTTGATTACAAATAAGCTATAGTATGTGCTGGTGCTTTCTCACAGATAACTATATGATTATAAACCATTACAACCTCATGAGACTCCCTTGGTCCATAGCGGTAGTATGAATATTCTTAAGGGCGATAAAGATATTGAGAAAATTGTTGATCAGTAGCCCTTTTTGCAGAAGCTGGTGGAGGAGGAGGAGGTTCTTGATTAATCCTAGTAGTTTTTCTTCCCAAGAATTGGTCAATCAATTAGAAACCATCTTTTCCAATCTTAACAAGGTTGGATTGTGATCGAGGAGCCATATTTTGAAAATTTATATATATGCTGGAGAAGAACTTGGAATGGTTAATAAAGATCGATCGATGTTTTGGTTGTAGATGAGCAATGGATTGTGAGGCCTTAGTGCCCTTATATACAGATGCAATATGCATGGCGGATACCTAGCTCAATCAAAGAAAATATTCTTCGAGAAGGCTGCCCTGGCTCCAAACTGTTTGTGATTCCTTTAGGATAAGCTTATTGGGAGGCTATTTTTTAAGTTATATAGTAAAAGTATTTTTTTGGATTAAGGGGAAAGTCCCTTTTACGGGCGAAACCCCTCCCACTAGTCACGACAAGGCCGCTCGTGCCAGCGGGGTGTAAATCAGGGATGTGCACGAACTAACAGAGGACAGACGGAGAGGACGTAACGGGTGGCAATTTAATACCCATGTTCTACGCCCAACGGGTTTCGAACCTCCGCCTGCCGTTGGAGTTAACCAAACGTCACTTCAGTTTTACCAGCTCGCCTATGCCCCTGGGGGCATATAGTAAAAGTATTTGCACATGGGAGGGAGGGTATATTGTTCAATGCTAATGTGGTTTAGTGATCATCAATAGATTTAGTCAAGGATACTACAATTATATGATAAAGTGAACTAAATGCAGGATCATATACATCAAATTAATTAATGTTCTTCTTTCGGTGGAAAATGGATTCCATATCGATATATATGGCACCAGATCTTCAATCACATTTTCTATACTAGATCCAACACCACGAATAATAAGTAGACACGTGTATGTTACGAGTAAAGCTATAAAAGGATACATTAAACCCTATAGGAATCCTCGACCTTTATCAAGTAATACGTATTATTTTATTTGATGATGTAGAAGGATATGATAGAATATCCAAACTGATGTATCTTGATAATTGGATATACTATCTCTACAATAAGATATTCCATTCTATTTCAGACTAAGAGAGTAATAGAATAAGTTAAAACAATTGGACTAAAAGAGTAAGAGAACTAACAGGGAAGTAGAATTATGTATGAGATGATTTTTAGGTTACAAGGGATATCTGGGGAAAGAACTGGAAAAAGTAGATGAACACAATTTAGACTAAAAGAAGAAGAGAGAATTTTGGGAAGTTAAAGAAGATGAACTGAATATATATAAATATATATTTATATATGTATGTATGTATATATAAGTATATGCGCCTAACTCTAATCAGATTGTGACAAATTTGGGTTCGGGAGGGACAATGATAAAGATAAATATGTAAGAATATGTATAAGAATAACAATGATTGAATTCCTAATGTTTGGTATATGTAATAAATTATAATGAAAAGCATGAAAGATCTTTTCCATGGAAATGACAACTCCATGATATATAAATAATACAAGAAAATCTTGGAGTGTCAAAAAAAATTTTATTTAAAGATTATTTAACTTTTTCCATATTAGTTTAATAATTAAATATACTTTACACATTTAACTTTTATCCAAACTCCAGGTAATTACATATACCCCCTCAATCCGTAATCGAATATCCCATTTTAATTCATATAAATTTTAAGGGAAAAAAACTTTAACTAATTAATTTATTTTTAACATTACAATATTAAAATTCTTTATGAAATTTTAACGATTAAGAAAATGAGACACTCAATTCTGAATAATGAAAAATATAAATATAAATCGGGACAGAGGCATATATCTTTTGAACTATTTAAGTTAACTGTTTTTCAAAGAGTTGAAAGAAATATTTCATTGTATTTTTTACAATTAAAAAAAAAGTTTGAAATTTGACATTGTAATTCATTATGGGACTGAAAAACTTTGAATATGAGAACTCTTAATTCTCAGAACAGATCATCTTCTGCTTGATCAATTTCAGTGTCCGTAGAATAATTATGGGCCAGGGGAGGCAATTCATTATAAGTGTCCGTAGAATAATTTGAGTTATGGGCCAGAGGAGGAAACTAAAAGAGAAATTAAATCAAAACATACATAAAAAGGTTCTCTTGAACACATGTTTTGTTAATTTACTCAAACAAGCTTATTCGTTTTTCTACATGACTGTCCTCTCCAAGAAATCTGGAAAACTAAAAGACTTTCTGGGAAGAGAGATGACACAGTTTCACACATTCATATATAATACAAGATGCTTAATTAACTTGATCATGATCATAATTAAGCAAACTAACACAAACCCTTAATTTGTACAAAAGACTCGGAATTAAGAAGATCTATCTTATCATATTGATCCCAGGAACTTGCCTAACTTAGTAAGCCGTAGCTATGGATTTCCTCTTAGAATAATCCAAAACTATTAGGCCATGATCATGATCCATCGTCATCAAGGATGACGGCATCATCATGGCGGGCGCTGGATCATGATTATAGCTTTTCATGATCATCACATCTTCATGATTAGTAGCGACTGGATTCACCTTATAAACAAGAGGCTTCCTTGGTTGATATTTGTAGTTACAATTAGTCCACCACGACGGCCCCACCGGAATATCATCATAATAGTAATCTTCAGACGCCGGTGGTGGCCTTCTTGCCGGAGGAGGAGTAGTTTTTGTTCTTCCACCTTTCCTCATCCGATCGTGTTCTTCGAGTAAAGCAAAGGCTTCCCTACCTATCCTGTGAAGCCTTGCTTGATCATTCCAGGTTTGTGCCATATATTTTTTTTTTTTCAAAGAAAAATAAAGAAGGGTTTTGGTTATAGAGATCTTTCTTTGCGTTTTGAGTTGGGTTTTTGTTTTGTTTTGTTGCAAATAATTCTACCAATTCCCGCCCTTTTTATAGTTGTGGAGGTGTAGCCTTATCGTAAACCCTATCCGATATTCATGAAAGTTACGGTTAAGAGTTAAAAGTTACTCTTTCAGTAATTGAGATTGATAAGGTTAGGATTATATTCCTTTTCGATAGAATATTATTGGGTTGGAGGAAAAAAGGTGGGGGGACTGTGTCTGCTCACTTGAAACTAAAAGGGGCCAAGAAGTGGGTTAATTGTCAGATTCTTGTGATGAAGAAGCTAATCAAGAACTTCTTTTTTCTGGGCATTGAGAATAATGTTGAAACACTAATTAATCATTTAGAGACATCTATAGTGAATTTGATTTTCTCATCCTTCGTTACAAGTCAAAAAAGCATTAAGGAATTAGGGTCTCTGAATGCTATCTCTACTATAATCCCAAGACTAAGCTAGTAGGAATTGAAAAGTTTGTGTTTGTGAATCCCAATAAAACAAGAAGAGGGGATTTTTTTAAACTTTACTGTGATTCTATTACTTTAGAAAAATTGTATATTTGTAATTGCATTCTTACTAAACCAAACAATAGTCATTCTGATATTGGGGTTAGAGATTTGTTGACTGCTGGTTTAATGTCATGGACACTTACAATAAAGTTCTCTTTCCGTGGAGAAAAGAAAGGATAGAATTTGCATTAAGTATGTCAAGTAATAAATATGTTATTTGAATATTTGTTTGTTTGGTACTATATTAAAACCCCTCAAATGATGGCATTGTCTTTAATACATGGTTTGTAAGTTTGTTATGGTGGTCAATTCTTTGTCAAAATTGTAAGAAAGTTGATACTTCAGTAATTCTACACTAGCTAATGATTTTCACACTTCAGGACTTTGTATGTTTCATTATCCAATTGCCATTTGACTTTTCAAGATAGGGAAAAAATGGAAGTTGGATTCATATCTTGTGTTACTTGTTTTACCTTGAAACTTGAGATCTCTTTATTGCAAGGGCACAAAAAAAAGTTTAAAAATAGTCTAATTTCTTAATTGTAATTATTTCTTTGTTGCTATCAATGGGCACAAAATACATCTCAAATTTTGCGGGCTCTTTTTCTTATGCCTCTAAAATACTATTTCGTTCACCCTTTCTTTGATGTACTTGAATGGAGCCTTTGATCGCTGCTCTTTTGTATTCTTGTCATTTGCATTTGTGATCATTGTCTTCTATTGTTTTAAGTTAAGGGAGTTGACAATGCACTATAATTTAAAGCTCCTATGAGCATGAGGTTGATGTATTGCATTCTGTAGGTTAATTGTTGCAAATTATATTGATTTGTTTTTCCTTTTTTTGACCCAGGAATGCTTTTTAACTTCCCATGGCTTTGTTTTGTGATTCTAACTTGTCATACTCCAAGGGGTTAGCTGAATAATAGTTGTTATATTTTTTGGATAAGTTGTTGCTTATTCAGAACAATATTTGTTATGTCTGTATACATGTTTTGCGATACTCTAGGGAGTTAGATGAACAATAGTTGTTACATGTTTGGGATAAGTTGTTGCTTATTCAGAACAACAATTGTTATGTCTGTATACATGTTAACTTCTAGGGTAATTTAGGTCATTTTGGTCTATGTTTTGCTTCTGTAAATGTAAAGTAGGTGGCACTGCCACTATTGCTAAGGTGAATTAACTTTGATTTCTAGATACTCTAGTTTGGCACTGCCACTTGTTTTAATTTTGTTCTTTCTTATCATCTTGGCTTGTTCTTTTTGTTCAGGAGATTTGCTTTTTGCAATATTCTATATGCAATGCTCAGTCAGCCTTAATCAAGGAGATCTTCACTTTTTTTGTTTCATTTTCTTCTTGCCCCTATCTCTCTGAAATGGTCTAATATTGCAAGCAACTTATTTTCCTTGCCAATTAAACCTCAAATGGCCTTAGGTATTGGCTAATTAGAGCTTGAGGGAATGCATTTCTTTTTTGGCTTAAACTAAAAAGGAAAAACCCTCTAACAATAATTAAATTAAATGTTCTCTTTAACTTATAGAAATCAAAGATATGAACTATTGGTTGATAATTTAAATCTAAATGCTATCCAAAAATGAATTTTGTGACGAGAAAAGCATATTATTATGCTCAATTTAAAAATGTTACATTAATATAGAGAATGGATATTTATTTGCTAGATTTATTTAAATATAAATTAGACTATGTTTAATATTATAAATAAATATCACATTTATATATTAGTTTATTTGAGTTAAAGATTTTGATTCCTAAATATTTTTAGGAAAATAAATTTATAAAATACATCATATTAATTCATATAATAAGAGGTAAACAAAAATATAGTGGTATGTAACTTCATTTTAAAATCATATAAAAATATGTCTTTTTTTATGATGGTTTGTAGTATATAATGCATCGAATAGGTCAAACTGTGATATATACGCCATTATTTATTACAGGTCGTTGTATATAATAAATTGTAAACGGCAACTCAGGGGATTATCGTTTAAAATGCACCTTTTACCAAAATCTGTTGTTTATACATAGTTATATATGACGGCATGTAGTATACAATTATAAATATATACGACGGCTCTATAGCCGCCGCATAAATGCTATACATGATAGTCCGTGGTATAAAAGGATCATTTACAATGGCTCTCTGACCGTCGTAAAAAATCTTGTCACATATGACCCGATTTCTGGTAGTGTATAATATATATCCCCATATATTTTCCTGAATTTTTACTTTTCTTTTTTCTGAAAAAACATAGTTATGTCTTTTCTAGTTGCTCAACTTTTCTAACATCTGACGAACCCTAATTTCTATGTACTTTAAATTTTGAGATGATGATTGACCCCATCGGGTTTATTACATTTCAAGAACACCTCATTCTACACCCTTTCTTGAATTTTCACAGATCCTTCCTTTTGAGTGATTGAATGAGCTACGAGCAGCTCCAGAGTTCTCTAGGCTTATTTTTGCATTATCGTGAAAGACTGCAGCCACTGCCTGATGGTGAACTACGCCACGAGAGCTTAGTTGACAAAGAGGCAAACCGGCCAAAGCAAGCCCTAGCTGACCAGCCAAATCTAGGAAGGCATTTCGAGAGTTCGACCTTGAGTCCTTTGGTGATTTCCACCTAGTGTATAAATATAATAATCCATTTTCATTAGTTATTTTTATTATTTTTTAGGAAAAGCTTATAGTGTATAAATATATTAATCCTTATTCATACATATTTGAATTATACTTTTCTGTATAAAAGAGTATAAATAATTCCCAATCTAAATAATATAAGGAATATCATACCAATCCCACATTGGGTTGAAGACAAAAGACTCTCTACACCATTGTCTAGAAAAGAGATCACAATCACGACAACAAATATCCTCACTTTTTCTCTTTCTTCCTAACATTTAGCAATTACATGATTCTGCAGGATATAAGGAGTTATCCCCTTACTTAAGTCTTCCTGCCCCATCAGCTGATCCGGCTACATCACCACGCTCACTGCTCCACCCCATCCCACCCCCAATGGACTGTCTTCTCAACGGGACATATCACTAGACTTGCTCCTCCCCATCCCACCTCACTGGGCTGTCCTCTCAAATTGACGTATCACTAGACTCATTCTAGTTACGCATAAGTTGGTGAGAAAACAATAACCCCGGCCTTGCCGGTACCCTTAGCCGTTGCGGTATGGTCGTCTTAATGTTTAGGTTGTTGTGATAGACGGCAAATGCAGCAGCTTGTTTAGTGACGGAAGCAATTTTACGCTGATTAGCATGCCACCCGTAGATTCTATATGGATGCTGATCATGATCATCATTATTATTATATTGTGCCAGCTGTTGTTCTTGATCTTCTACTTCTTCAAGACTTCTAGGGTTTCTATTAGATTCTTCTGTAAGATCATCCTTATCATCATGATCATCCAGTTGATCAGTTTCCATATCATCACCGTTATCCGCATCATCCGTTTTTTGTTCTACAACAGGGTAAATAGAATGAGAGAGATTAAAATGAGTAATGTTATTGAATGTACTTATGTGCCGAATCAAAACGTCAAGTTAAGTTTGTTATATACAAGTGGGATCGGTTTCATATTCAAGATAGATCAGGAACTGGGGGACATGGAGGGTTACATCCACCCCTCCTCAGATCCTCCCTATTACCATTGTCCCAAGAATCAATTGTGATTCCCATTTACCCTCCTCATTATGTGTTGAATTTGAGATTATAAAACTTGATAAAAAGAAAAAATAAAACTTCAAATGAGTACTTCTTCAAGTTCCTGTAACCCTGTCTAGCATACGACAGGATAGATGGGGAACCAGGGAATATGAAGGGTTACGGGAGAGATGGAAATCAAAAAAGAAGGAAAACTTGAATATACTTCTTCCTGCTCTCAAGTTCTTTAATCAGAGCATCACTTCCATACAATTTGGCTAATTGATGGAGAGTAATTTTCATAGGAATAGGAGGCACTGCAAAGTTATTATATCCGACAATTTCCCCTGAAGTACCGTTGTCGTGATCGATGTCGATACCCTTTTTAGTGACAGAAATTTTACGACGATCGGGGACGTCCCTCCGGCCAAAATATTGTGACCGTCAGACGTTGTTTTTTACGAAGAAGAAAAGCATCCTATAGAGATTGTCATCATTATATCCAAAATCACAATCATATATCAATCAGGCCACTAAACTTGTAATTTTTTTTTTTTCAATTTAATCACTGATCTTCTAATTGAATCGTTAACTATTTTACTTTGTGAGAATGATCAATTTGACCACTGAACTTCTAATTGAACCAATTTAAATATTTTATTTTGCTAAAATGGTTAATTTGGCAATCACATGACAGTTCGGACAAGATTGGCTTCTATGCACCACTCTTGAAGGTGAAATTTTTTTAAATTACAGCTTGGCAACAAGGCAGAAATTAAAAGACATGGAAAAAGAAAAGAAAATAAAATATCAGAAAATAATGTCTGAAGACTTAATGTCTATATAATTAAATCTAACATGTCATTATTTTCAAATAATTAAGTCTAACATATCATTAATGTCTATATAATTGATCAATTTCTGAGGAAGGAACCTCATAGTGAGTGGAGTGGCAAGGGCAAAAACCATAGATTTTGAATTCGAATCCCACCAACCCCCTCCAAAATAAGGGAATATCGAGATGCGTGAAAACTGTTCGAACACAACTAAAAAAAAGTTGAAATTTTATTCTATATATATTCTCCTCTCCATTCGCTGAAACCAAGAAGACCAATGACCGCAACAGTAATTGAAAAGACCATATTTATTCGTTTTACACTCAATTAAAGAACTTTCTATCCATGATGAACTTGATTCATATTTTCTTTGAATGAATAATTAAAAAAAAAAATTTTTTAAAAAAAGATTCGGTGGATAATTTACTATTTCCTCTATCCACTGTTGTGAGTCAATGGGGAGGGTATTTAAAAAAAAAAAAAAAAGGGAGGGAATTTTGTATTTAAATTTGTGAGTTTAGTAGTTAAAATTGATTTACTAGTTCAATCGATTAATTTTTTTCTAATTCATTTCAAGAATTCTACTTTTTTTAATTTATTGATATCTCTTTTCGTCTGTCAACTTTCTAAGATCAAATAAACCCTAATTTCTGTAA
>JAOXNR010054195.1:0-12941 GCA_028571225.1 Parsonsia alboflavescens | reverse complement strand
CCTCCAAGAAATCCATATCCGAAACCCAAAGCACATTTCGCACCTGAACTTCAACCCATACCCACTACCACTACTCCCAAGACAATGCAAGAGGCAGCCAAGGTCCCCGAAAACAACCACTTTGAAATCCATCACCCTATAATCAATTCAAATGAAAGCCGCACATGACGCAAGGAAAGGGACCTTCCAACAACCCAAACTACACTTCCCTCAACACATCGAGGTCCATGATTCTTCAGAAGGTGGAAAACCTTGGAATTCTAACTCCCCCAAGACCCATGACTACACTATTGGTGAAATGGATCCAAGATCTGTATTGCAATTTCCATCAAGATGTGGGGCATTACATGGATTGCTGCCACTAGTTGAGGCAGGAGACTGAGAGTGCAATCTAACAGGGATTGCTCACATAATTAGTCAGCATAGGTAACATGGCCCAACAACCAGTACCGCATCCACTACAGGCTATAGCAAGGATCATTGATATGATATTTGGTATTAGCTCGGATTTCTCTACATCTCCCAAAAAAAGATTGAAATTTGCTTCAACTTCTGTAGTAAACGATAACATCCCTCTTGTGGTTTCCATGATGATTGTAGATTGCCAGGTGAAACGGATTCTCATAGATATCAGAAGCTTTACCAACATCCTATACTATAAGGTCTTCCAAAAGATGGATCTTCAAGATGACATCATCAAATCCAACCACATCCCACTGGTTGGGTTCTCTGGAGAAACCACCTATGTATTGGGAACCGCATCTTTAGAAGTTCAATAGGGCCCTGAAACAAAACCTGTAAAGCAAATATGCGAGTTTGTTATTGTTGAGTCTCCATCCGCAAAATTTGATTGTGTGTTGTCACACGAACAAATTAAACCTATCTACTAAAACTAATGCAGTTAGGGCAAGTAGGTTGAATCCATAGGGAATTGAATTTAAGTTTAATATAAACCAGTTAATAACTAATAAAAGGGGGAATTTTTTAAAGAGTTTTATAAAATAAAATCAAACAAAGAATTTGAAAGCTCATTTAAAAAGGAGAATATAGATGAGAAAGCTGTTAACAAGAAACAATCCATAGGTTAATTGCTACGGAGCCAATCATTGATCAACTAACACAATTAAGTAGTTAGTTTTAGAATTTGTCTTAGCTCTTAAATTCCTATCATTTAAATAGATTTACTTCTTGTAATAAGAAATAAAATCCTTAATTTAATTAATTAAACCCACGTCGTAGCGAACAATAAATTTAATCAATTAAATTGCATAAGCATGAAGGCATCACCAATGTCAAATTACGTAAACAAAGTAGCTTTAATTCATGCAATTTTATTCATACAAATCTCTATTGTTAAATAAAGTTGTTAGCCAAATCAAATTTAAACTATAGTTGCTACTTGTGGATTTATCAATCTTAGCTATAATATTTAAATCCTCGCATTATAATCATGCAAATTAATCTAGGTGATCAGGATAAATCAATAAACACAATTAATAAGATGAAAACAATAATTGCACAAATATTTAATAATAAAAATCAAATCTATATAAGAAAAACAAACCAAATCTTATAACCCCATATCGAAATAACCTACTTCATGTTCTTGTTAACAAAAGAAAACAACTCACAAGACATGATAAATAAAACCAAGGAATACATAAGAAAAGAGAGAGAAATCTATCCTTCGTCTTTGGAAATTTCAGGAAATCAATCTAGAGTTGTCTATCTAAAACTATGAAAAATAACCGATTAGATAGGAGTAGAGACTCCTTGCATATAAGTAATTACCTAATAGAAGTCTAATAATAAAATAAAAACCTAATACAAAAAGAAGTAGTTTAGGAAAATAATCAAATTCTAATTAATAAAGGAAATTATCGTTGCTGGTCAACGTCCATGGTCAACATCGATTCGGCACCGGATCAATTTCTCCAACTTTTGCCTGATTCTAGAGAGCATCCGGTGCTCTGTTTGGCAAGACATTTGGTGTCGGATGTCTCGGTCCAATGCATGTCTAGACGTTGGAAGGCTTGCTGGCACAACCATTGCTCCGCTTCATTGCACCATGGTCTATTCTGGACAAGATTCTCTTGCCAACTTGGTAATTTCTTGAGCATTTTTCAACCAAATATTAATACAAACAAAAATCAAGCATAGGGAAGTAAAATATATCTAAGACAACATAATTAAGTTAAGTTATGTAAAATAACAACATAAAATGGATAAAAATCTTAGCATAACTATGTACAAATCAGCATACAATAGTATATGGGGTAGTTAAGTCAACACCTTCCAAAATTAGGTCATCATACCCCATGAAGGCACACAATACGTCTTGAAAGGAGATATTAAGACTGCCCACACTTGCTACAAAGTTGCCATCTCCAAAGTGATGCTGGAACAGAAGAGTAAGAAAAAAGTGACACGAGAAGATGAGGAAGACCGAATCGAGCCAATTGCGGAGTTGAAAGAATTCCAAATACATGCAGCCTATCTGGAATGCAAACTGACCATCGGGAAAGTGCTGATTCTCCAGATGAAACATGAACTGCTAGATCTACTTGCCAAAGACCAGAATGTCTTTGTATGGTCAACAACAGATATAGGAATGATCCCAAGAGCATTCACAAAGCACCGCTTTTGAATTCCGGATTCATGTGATCTGATACACCAAGGCAAACAATTCTACACTCCAGAGAAAAAAGAGGCCAAAAAGACAGAAGTTGCAGATTTACTCTGAACCAGAATTGTCAAGAGAGTACAATTCCTAAAGTGGCTATCTAATCTGGTGGTAATTCCAAAGCCAGATGGTTTCTAGAGGATGTGTATTGACTTCACTTCACCTAATAGGGCCATCCTGAAGAAACCATTTCCCATTCCTAGAATTGACCAACTGGTGGATGCAACAGCCAGATTTTCATACCTTTGTTTCCTCAATGCATACAGAGGGTATCACCAAACCTAAATGGCAAAGAAAAACGAGGAGAAAACATCCATTGTGACTGCACAGGGCCTATTTTGCTACAAAAGAATGCCATTTGAACTGAAGAACATGGGAGCCAATTTTCAAAATATGATTATCGGGATGTTTTCCTTGCAACTTGGACGCAACATGGAAGCGTACATAGATGATTTGCTTGTAAAATCCACAATTCAGCAAGGATTCTTCGCAGACTTAGAAGAAAGCATCAAAACAATGATGCAAATGGATTGAAGTTGAGCCCCTGCAAGTGTTCATTCGGGGTAGAAGCGAGAAAATTTTGGGGGTATATGGTTTCCAGAAAAGGGAATGCGGCGAATCCCTCAAAAATTTAAGCACTGATGAACATGTAGTCGTCCACATCTATCAAGGAGGTCCAAAGGTATTGGCCAAAATTGCAGCCCTGAACAAACTCTTATCAAAAGCTGGAGAAAAGTCACTCCCATTATACCAGATAATCCGCAACCCAAAATGCTTAAAATGGACACTGGAATGTGATGAAGCTTTTTGGAAAATCAAGGAATGCTTGGGGATCTCCCTCTTTCTTGTTTCTCCCATTCATGGCGAAACATTGTATACATATCTATCCATATCGCCTCATACTGTGAGTTTCGTTTTATGCTCCCTCCTTTGTTCAAACATAAATCCGGTTTACTATATTTGTCATGTCCGCTAAGGATCGGAAACTAGATACTCCATTTTGGAGAAACATGCATTGGTTTTGTTGGTTATTTCAAGCAAATTAAAGCTGTATTTTCAAATTGTTTCTATTCAAGTGCTAACATATGCTCCTATCAGACACATATTGCACAAGCCCGATACGGCTGGAAGGCTTATGAAATGGGCAATAGAGCTTTTCGAATTTGACATTCAATACTTGCCCCGAAAGCAATAAAAGGTCAGGTTTTCTCAGACTTTGTTCTTGAGTGCACCGTACCAAGATCTGAATTGAATCTAAAACAACTCCTCTACAGGATTGTTGGATTTTACATACAAGCGGATCAATGAATGGTGTCGAATTTGTTTTGATAAGCCCTGAAGGAACCATGTTTCCTTATGCGTTAAAATACAACTTTCCCATAAGCAATAATGAGTTTGAGTATGAGGCTTTTCTAGCAGGATTGAGAGTCTCAGAAAACCTCCACATCTCGTATCTTATTGCCAAAATTGATTCACAGCTCCTAGCCGAACATGTTAACGGTGAATACGAGGCAAGGGAAGTAAACATGCAGCAGTACCTGATCAAAACACAAAAGTTCTTTGATAAATTCAAATACATCAAAATGGAGCATGTATCTCACAGAAGCAGATTTCCTCTCAAAGGTCAAACAAGGAACTCCAATGCAGGGAACTTCGATAGAACCTCTGGAAAGGTAAAGCGTTGACCTCCTAGAACTCATGAACATTGATGCTGAACCAACATGGAGGAACCCAATTCATCAATACATATCTGGAATATTACCTGAAGATCCGGTTGAGGCTAAGAAAGTCAGAACCACATAGTCTAGATACGTTATTGTCGATGGAGAACTTTTTTAACAGGGCATACTCATGGCTACTCAAATGGATCACATTGGATGAAGGCAATTACATTTTAAGGGAGATGCATGGAGGAATTTGTGGCGCTCACATCGGATCTAGACCATTGGCTTGCAAATTCACAAGAACCGGATACTTCTGGCCAATTCTCGAAGATGATGAGGTCAATTTGGTGAAAATTTTTTGAAAATGCCAAGTCCATGACAAGATATACCATTTTCTCAGAACCGAGTTGCATTCCTTGAGCAACCCAATTCCGTTTCATTAGTGGGGGATGGATCTCCTTAGATCCTTTCCTAAAGCATTGGAAGGAAGAGAATTCTTGGTTGTTGCGGTAGACTATTTCACAAAGTGAATTGCAACACGAGCTTCGGCATCTATTATAGCCCAGAAGGTGAAAGAGTTTTTTGGGAAGTAGTCATTGTCCGGTTTGGAATACCCCAATTACTCATTATAGATAATGGAAACGAATTCGAAGCAAAAGAATTCAAAGACTTTTACTCCAAATTGAAAATTGATCACCGTTTCACTTCCATTGGCCACACCCAAACCAATGGATTGGCAGAAGTATCAAACAACATCATATTCCAAGGATTGAAGAAACGACTTGATGCAGCAAAAAGAAAATGGGTAGATGAATTGTTTAACATTCATTGGTCGTACTAGACAACTCCAAATGCCCGCACCAAGGAATCACCATTCAACTTGTGCTTCGGAACGGATGCTCTAATCCCAATGGATATTGGAAGCTCTTCCCCCTCATTGATTCATTTAATGCGGAATGGAATGACCAAAAGCAGGTTGAAAATCTTAACTGATTGGAAGGAAGGTGAAATCAAGTTGCTCTATGAGGGAATTGGTGTGTAAAAGAAAATTGGCAAGTTATTACAATAAGAAGGTGCTAAAACAACAACTCAAGGTTGGCGATATAGTCCCATGGAAAAATGAAGTGAGTCGACAAGACGCAAATCAGAAACTGGATTCAACTTGGGAAGGCCCGTATCTCATTGCAAAGGACAACCGGAATGGAAGCTACAGATTGCGAGATGTGGAAGGCAATGGTGTAGCTTGAACTTATCATGCAATGAATTAATAAATATTTTTAATATAAGTCATTACCTTTTTGAAATACAGAAACATAATCTAGATATTTGTTGTAATGTGACAGATCTAACAACCCCCGTCATTCAATGAAATTAAATTCCCTATACAGTGTCTTTATTTATATCTCTTTAATTATTTTCTTTAATACCGTAGCAAAAATCAGCAGGAACAGATAAAACAAAATCACAAAAATCAAATCGGAATAAATTTCATCATCTTATATACCAATAAAGATGTTTACAAGTAAGAATCCAGTATATCCACCAAAAAAAAAAAAAACACAAAAAACAAAAAAACAAGTGCAAAATACACACTTAGACCAAATACAAATGCATCCGTACTACAAAAAATCAAAATAAGATTACAACGGTTCTGATCACTAAGCCGGATTTGGATTTTCTGAATTAGGAGTGAATTGGGTCGATACTACAGGATAAAACAAAATAAAAAAATTCAAACTCGAACAAATTTCATCATTTTATATACCAATAAACATATTTATAAGTAAGAATTTGGTATATCCAAAAAAACCTAAACAAAGCAAACAAAACAAGTGCGAAATACACACTTAGACCAAATACAAATGCATCTACACTACAGAAAGTCAAAATAAGGTTACAAAGGTTCCAGTCACTAAGCTGAATATGGATTTTTCGAGTCAGGAGCGAATTGGATTGATGCTACCAATTTGACAGTTGCTTGTGGAGTCAAGAAGTTGGTGGGATCCAACCCAACCCCAACTCCCTCAGTAGCATCCCCAATAAGAAACTCACCAACATTTTCATCTTTAGGATAAAAGGCTCGTTTGGGGGAGGGAAAGGTGCGGGACATGTTTGGGATTTGAAAGCGCGTATCCCAGGGTAGCGGATACTCACTCGATTTGTCCAAGATGGAACTGATGTGTGCGGATGGTTCATAGCCTATCTGCTTCTCCATTAAATCACACATCACCATCTCAATAGCTCCTTTCACTGTGGTGAAAGACAACCTTGACGCAGTGTTTTTAAACTTCTCATGCTTGAAGAAGACTCCTAACACTTATAGTCCCATGGTTGGATTAAGGTTTCCCTTACCATCCTCATACCAGTTCTTTAGAGCGTCTAAGGCTGCTTCTAGCTTAGCTTTTTCTTTTTCCCCAACAACAAACTTCTCAAAAAGCTCTTTGTTCTTCAACTCCAATTACTGGATCTAAGTGCCTTTTGGCTGCGACCTCATACTCCAACCCTTCACCTTTCCTCAACCTCAGACACTTTTGCTTTCGCAATAAAGGCTTTCATCTCAACATCTTTCTTTTTAGCACTCAGAGCATTGCAGTGTACCCCTAGCTCTTGAATCCATTGGTACAATTCATAGTTGAAAATAGAGGCCTATCAACACAAACCGCATTAGATTATTCATAAGCTGATAAACAATATAAAAGTAGCAAAAGAAAACAAAGCATGAAAACCAGAAAACTACAATACCTGGCTGCGGAGTAAAGAGTTTAGCTTCACATCATCAAAACCCATGGTGCTGCTGAACATCCGATTGTTCTCTCGGATTTTCCAACTTGGAACATATGTAGCCCCCTGATCATCCACCACGGGCTTTAATATCTCCAACTCAGTTGAAGCGTTTCCAGCCGAAACACCTTCATCACTCTTTTGCTTTTCAGTCTCTCCTCCTTAGGTGATTCCATTTAATTTTTAAGGTGCTATCCCTAGCAGTAGGGATCACCAAGCCTTCAGCATTTGGTGTCTTATGAAATCTGGACTTTTGTGCAAGTTTTGGAGGGAATTGTCTTTTCTCTGCAACACTTGGCTGTTTTGACTATGAGGGAGCAGTCTTGGAACCTCCTGCCTTATTTCCTCCAGCTTTGGATGCTGCCTTTCTCATTACATCATCTTTCTTCGCCTCATCACCCTTCGCAACTAGATCATCCTTTTCTGCAAATTGACCCAGAACATAAAATAGGTCGTTCATACTTGTAACAAAGCTATGATTTGTTTACGGGACTTTTGTCACAATCTAGTAAGCAGGAACCTTACCAGGAATAGACTTCTTTGGTTTATTGACCTTTGCCAACGAAGCACCCGTTCTCATTGCAAAAGATTTTCTTGCAATACAACAACAAAACACATTAGATCTGACTTCAACACTTAGTCAAATGACAGAATACACAAATAAAGCACAACAGAAACACATAATTAAGGCTACTATGTTAAATTCGATCTGATCATTAATTCCACCGAACTTTAGCAAATCCAGGCTCTAGCGTGCGCCGATCTTTGCCTCAAATCTGAATTGAGCAATCTTCCTCCCCTGGAACCTCAATTTTAAACTCAACAGGAATCTCATATTCCTGTCGAAACCCATAAATATATTTAAAGTTACTAATCGCTTCTTGATACAATGGCGTAAAAAAACTATCACTTTCATCACACCTTAACACAGATGTATCGGTATGAGAAGCTGCCCTCACTTGCATAGGGCCCTGATACTCCCTAGCTAAACCATTATCACTCTCAGCACACCAGGGAAAATCTATAAGAGCTTTTCCCATCCCATACCTAATGGTGAAGCTTACACCACCGGATGTGGAAGTATTGCTAAACTCCCCTATCTAGGTTGGTTCAGTCAAACCCTCATCAGCCCTCACCGAAACCATTACCGCTAGATGCAGAACCCGCATCACCAGGAACCTTAACCCTAGGTTCAACTCTATACTAATAACTACTATGGTGGAGCTATCCCCAACTTCTGCATCCGGATCATCTATTAAGCGCCTAACCATAACGCTAACATTTCCCAAATCATCCCTAGAGATGTAATCATCCGAAACAGTTTTGAATTCAGACATCTTGAAAAGACACAAACTTCTGGGACAGAAACAAGTAATATGATCAAAATCAATACCTAAAGATATTTGAAATCTATTTGTTGAAGAACACGAAAAGAAAACTGCAAAAGTTGGGAACTTTATCCAAAAATTGTTAAATAAATGCACAAAAAGCTTGTTTTTAGGACAGAAACAGGGAAAACAAAAGCAATGAAAACAAAATTGCAAAAGAAGTCACAATAACAAGAAATTCCATGGCAAAATCGAAGTAAACGACTAGCAAACCGTGAAGAACAAGAGAGAGAAAGCAAAAGGAAGAATTTGAAATTTAAGAAGTGAAAATAAAAGAAAAAAAAACCAAAATTTACCTTTTTAATCGAAGATATCCAAATCTTCTTCCTTGGCAGAATTTCCAATGCAATCTTGACTGTACACGTGGTTTTGGAAGTTAAATCGATTGACACCCAACAATCGTGTCAAGCTGCCAAATCATTTCATTTACACTGGAACAAGACACGTGCCGGATCAATTCACGATACGGAAAAAGATAATTGCTATCTCGTATTGGCAAAGAGAACTTTTTTATTTTTTCGAAAGGACATATGCCATACTAGTAAAGAACATTCACTCCTTTTTTATTTTTTTGAAAGGGCATATGATGTACACTATATCACTGTACTCCAATCACAAATTTGACTACATTTTTTATGACTGTGACCTGACATTTGATAAAAGATTAAGTGCTAATTTTCAATAAATTTTTTAAAATCAAAATGAAATATTTCAATTGAAACTGTTAAATTTCTTAATTTTAATACTTTTGGTTTTGAAGTATTCGAACCGTCAATATTATGATATGTTCATCATATCTAATACTTACTTCGTTCAAATTGAGTGTTATATTTTGTCTCATATGAATTTTAAGAAAAAAAAATTTAATTTAATTTATTTTTAAATTATAATGTTAATTTTCTGTATAAAATATTATCTAACTTACGACTCAAAATCAAAAATGAAATATTCATCACAATATGTTTGATGTTCCAACTCCTTTTTTTGCCTGATTTTGGTGTAACTGTGAAGCATGACTTTTAGATTTGTTACAACTCAAGCATAGAGCACCAAATTTTGAGATTTCTTAAAAACCATTAAAATTTTTGTATTTTAAAATTTATAAGAAAAAAACAATGTACATTGGATAATCACCTTTTTTTAAAAAAAAAATTTTATTTAAAAAATTCTATTAAAAAATATGTTAACTATTAAATAAAAAATATAAAAATAGATATACTCTATTAATATAAATAATATTTTATATTTCTACAGAATTTACACAATCCACCGGCATCTATCTATTTTTAAATAATTTTGAAGATTAATATAATAGTACTACTATTTTTGTATGCAATGTCCTCTAAATTTTTAAACTTTTATGTATGAAACAAAAATACAAAAGTGTTTTCATATTTTTAAAAATTGATCTAAGTTTCTTATACTAGAAATTATAAATTGTTCTATGTTCTTGTTGGTTAAACTTATGTCTTGGAATTGAGAAGCCACTCCACATACCCTATATGATGTCATTGATGACATTATCTTTTTTGGAGGTCAAGTTTTTCACCCCTATAAATATAGGAGGACTCTTTGTATACAAATACATAAAAGGAATAAAAGAATATATATTCTCTTATACTTTTGGTTGTTCCTATCTTTATATTTTCCTAAATTGTTCATTTCTTTATAGTATTTCTTTCATCAAATTTATAACATGTTATCAGCATGAGGCTTTAACCAGTTGAGAGATTCTTCTTATTTAAGATTTATGGTATGAAAGTTTCAACTGAGATCCTCCTATTCAAGATTTAGGGTTTGAATCTTTCATCTTTTGTAATCTTTATATATTTATTGATTCATATATCCAGTTTATGACATAACTCTCTTTTCATTCATTTTATGTTATGATTTTTAATTATGCAGAGTTAATTATATATTGTTAATATATACTTATTTTATACTATTGGATATCTATATGATTTACTAATTTATTATTAGTTTTTAATCATTACAAATCTTGCAAAGTACGAATTTATGAGTTGGATATTTAGGGCAAAACTTTTTATCATGGTGGCTAAATGTCGAAATACACCTAGTTTCAATGGGTCTAGAGGACACCATTAAAGAGAGAAATAATGTCTTTAATAAAGAAAGGGTGAAAGCTATAATTTTTATTTGCCGGAAACCCATGAAAATTTGAAAATGAATATTTTATTGTCAAAGATCTTTCGAATTGCCTTAAAAGATATTATGGCCACCAACAAATTGTGGTTCTACCTAAAGAATTGCTATGCTTGGATGCACATAGGGCTACGAGATTTTAATAACTGAACACGATTCTGTCACTTTTGCGTCAGTATTCAAATTAAAATTATATGGTGAAAATTTATTGATGTTGATATATTGGAAAAGATATTCTCCAGTTTTCATGTCTCAAATATGCTCTTATAGCAGCAATAACGAGAAAAGAGGCTTAAGAAATATTTTTAGTTTTCCTCAGTAAAATTATGACTTATTAATAGAGAATTATAAAGTCCGACCAATTGACTCCTCTTCATTCCTATAGTGAATGATATTACTTTTTATAATTATCGAATTTGTACTGGTGATCGAGGCAATAAATTTTTTATGGTCGTGGAAATGGCAAAAGGTGTCAAAATACTAAGCCTATACAAGTATTCTTATAAAAGAAATATGGTAACAATGAAATACCCAAAAAGTCTAATGATGGTCAACCATCATATTCAAATGAGAAAGATTGTTACCGAGTGACATGAAGGGATATTAGCTTCATACATATCATACACCAAAATACTTGTTGACATCTATCAGGCATCTTTGAGAAATAAAAGGAAAATAGTAATAGCATTTTATTCAAGATGCAAATGGTATAATTGATATGGATGCAACAACGTTCGTGGAGATATATGTTTGGAAATACAGAGATACTTACTGGTCTTGAAAGTGCCAAAAGTGAATATGATATAACAAGTTATAGATTAAAAGAATGAAAAATCTTAGCATTTTCATTTGCTTATTTTAATTACTTTTCAATATATTTATTTGCCTAATAAACTTTATGATTTAAAATTTTTACAATTCCTAGTTTAATTAAAATTATTTTATTTGATTGAAAATGTTTCCTTGCCACATTCTATTATAATGTTTTATCTTATGGATATAAATGTGATATTTTTCTTCCTTGAAAATGGAAGATACAAATATAGTTTTTGGTAGTACAAATATCATTGAAGGCTTTGAAAGAGCTCGTATTTTATATCCAAAGGAATAAAGTTTATTGTTGAGTATGCTTTATTTTTCCCCGAATCACAACAACGAGAGTTTGTTCACTTTTAAGTATATTATATAAAACTTAATATCATATTAGGGGCAATGAAAGGTAGAGATAAATAATATCTCAAAATTACATCTATAGAATTCGGGTGAAAAAGAGGTAATAGAAAAACTACCCTATTTATCCTTTGGGTTGTACTACACATTTATTCAAGTAATTGAAACTCGTGCTTAAGAATTCAGTCAAATGCTGAAAAATGAATTTGTTATTTGGCTATGACTGGTTAGGTCATCCATGGTCAGTTATAATGTGAAGAATTCTTGGAAATTGATTGAAAAACTATAAGAGTTTTCAATTTAGAAATGCCTCTTGTTCTTAAAGTGAGCTGAGTATTGAACATCAGTAGATAACGATGAGATTAAGTCTCCTGTGTTTTTGAAAAGAATTCAAGGTAATCTATGTGGATTTGAAGATCCACCATGTGGACTATTTCGATATTTTACAATTAGAAATCAATGCATCATCGAAATAGTCACATGTATGTTTATCTTGCAATATGGATTTTTTTATGATTGATTTGTATGACTATTTGATTGCAAGTATGTTATCCTAATTATCCAATTAAAGGATATACCATTGATACTGGTGAATTCACATCAAAGACATTTGATGATTCTTGCATTTCAAATGAGATAGTAGTTGAATATTTTATTGCTCATGTTTATACACGAAACGATCTAATAGAATCGTTTATCAAAAATCTCCAATTGATTGCAAGACCATTACTTTTGAGAACAAATCTCCCCATTTCATTTTTGGGATATGTTATTCTACATGTAGCAAAACTTATTTGCATTAAAACCAAATAAGTTAACATATTTGCTCAACTATATAATTGGTTTAAGGTCAAGAACCAGATATTTCCCATCTTTAAAATTTCAAATGTGTTGTGTATTTTATGATTGCGCCACCACAACATTAAAAAGAAAAAGGGTCCTTATAGAAGGATGGGAATGCATGTTGGATTTGAATTTCCATTCATAATATTTAGGATCAATTGGAGATTTATTCATGGCATGGTTTGATAATTTCCACTGTTAAATAAATCATTCTTTCCAACATTATAGGGGGGGGGGGGGGGGGGCGAA
>JAOXNR010054194.1:0-12944 GCA_028571225.1 Parsonsia alboflavescens | reverse complement strand
AAGTAAAGTCTATTCTTTTCATCTCTGAGTGAACTTGCTTAAGCATCGGAGATATCCTCATGTTAACAGCCCACTCAGATGATCTAATCATTTTTTGTTCATGTAGACGACAATGAGAGTCGAGGTGACCCGAATATCATTTTTAAGTTCCATCACTATTCGTAGTTTTGGTAGAAATACTTTTAGTAGAAACTGAAAAAATTCCTCATACATATTTCTATTTCTTTATGTTGGTTGTATCTATGTGAAGCAATAACAAAAACGAAATTCACTTTGAGATCATCAACGCCACACGTACAAATAAGTATCGAAGAGAAAAATAAAATATAAAAGATAGAGGAAACTAAAATTCTTGAGAAACTTAAAAACATATATATATATACACACACTTTTAGATACATAAATTTACCATTTCAGATGCAGCCTACCTTTGAAATGCATTCCTTTTTTGATCTCTTATGTGTAAGTGGAAAGTAGTTAGAGAGATTCACATGATAGGAATTTTCTTCTGGAGATCTAAAGGGCCCAAAAAAAAAAAAAATTCATGTGAAAATGGTGAAAAAATAATGGGAGATAAAAATTTACGTTTTGCTGCTCTAGAAATAACAAGAAAAAAAATGTGAATTTTTATTCCTATCAAAAGATTTTGTGAATGGGAAATAGTTTAAGCATTTAAAAAGTGAAAAAATAAACATTAAGGACCCACTTTCAAAGAAAAAAAGAAATTGAAACTTAAAAATTTATCTCAAAATACATAAAATTATTTAAGGATTGTAAAAAGGAAGATTTTGAGACTTCAAGACTTCAGTCCCTCACAAATTTACATTTGACAACTTTAGTCCTAATTTTTCATTTTCGATAAATTTGATCCCTAACAAATTTATGACTTGTACAGTCCGTCTTTTCATATGAAAATGCTTAGATCCATTAAAAATTAAAAGCATAACTGGTAATCTCTATTTAAGATTATTTTCATAATAGCTATTTATTGGCTTATTTAATCCCTAACTATTTTACGTATTTTATCTTTGGTCCTAGCTTTTATTTTTATTTTCGTTTGGACTTTTCTATTATCGTATTTAACCTCTGGACCAACTTCGTGACCTGCCCGTGACTATTGAAGGTCTCGACTATCTCTTCTGGTAGGTTGCACCGAGTGGTCTTTAGGCTGATGGGAGGTGCTATGATTTGCACATAGTTGGTTGTGGTATGGAAGACGTATGAGACGGGTTGAAGCTCATCGGGTCGAAATTTGTGGTTCGGTAAGACCTTTCCTTAGCTCATTTAGAAGGTCGATGACCTAGGAGGTTAGTGGTAGGGTGTTGCTCCCCACCTTTCCTCATTGACTTTGTGAGTTTGACTTTCAGGTATTGAGTTCGGGGCTTCCTGCCCATTTGGGTTTACTTGTCTTGGTCATGCCTATTTAGGATGAATTATCTGGGACATGCCCATTTCTCCTATCATTACCCACCTTTAGGCTCAGGGAGCTTCTTGGTGCCTAAATTACCATCTTTAAGTTGCGACCTCTAAAGGATCGCACCATTTTTTCTGGTAACAGCTAGTTTTTTGGAGGAGACATATCTCATCAATTTTAGTAGTTACCTCGGTTCCGGTGCACCAGATCCTTAATGTTCCCTTGTATATTGGTAACTTGAACAATGTTCAAGTTAATCCTTCTAGAGACAGTCAAGAACCACCACCTCATGAAGAACCACATTTAGTAGAAGCCAGTATGCTTGAGCTGACCAATGAAGGAGTCTCTGAACCAGTGGGAGCATTCACTAATGCAGAGGCTTTTTAAAAAAAAAATAAAAAACCATCCAAGGACGAAGGGTTGGACAGACCCCTATCTGTTTATTGAGCTAAAAAATTGGGGGGTAAAACTGCCTTACAACTGAGGATGAAATGAAATCTAGAGTAGAAGTACGTGGAAAAGACTCTCTAGAATAGGCAAGTGAAATGCTTTCTTTATATGATAAAGCTGCCAAAGGATCTTGCCAATGATCTTCTTGCTGCTGCTGGTTTCCTTTGAATGAATGAATGCACAACGAGCAACCCAAACTTCATGACAAATGAGCACCGGAAGAAGTGTCGCCTACAGCCCCACCCGTCTTGTAATCTATCTCCAATTGTGTATGTGTTCCACTAGCTCCAGTGGTCCTCCGTCAATGTCAAAAACTGTTTTGAAATGTGTCCATACCTCTGTAGCTATTGAGCAACTACCAAAGAGATCAAAGATGGTTTCGCACTAGTGTTTACAATGGCATCTTGATGCAAGCGGAAAACCCAGTTGAGGTCTTATATCATCAGTTGCCAGGAATTTGTTATTGAGCTTCCACATAAAGATGGACCATGATAAAGGAATCTTGCTATGGAAGAAGTGTTCGGTTGTGAAGTCTTCAAAATCTTCTTCCTCAAGGGCCAAGACACAGTCTGAAATCTTGAAGACACCATTTGGGGATAGACACCAAACGCGAATTTCATTGCCTTGAGTTCTGTCTTGAATGATAAACTGCTCGGCCCAGTGTGATGCTTGTCTCATGCGTCTCCAAATTGGGGTACCGCCTTCGAACAGTGTCACCCCGGGCTGGTATCCGTATTTAATTCATAGGTAACGGACCCAAAGTGAGTCAGTTGTGCGAAATTTCCACCAGAGTTTGGTGCTGTATGCGTGAATCAATCGATGCAGAGCCCTAACCTCAAGACCCCCTTTGTCATATGACGGGGTTACCTGTTCCCATCTACACCAGTGTCTGTTCCTTCCATAATCTGAAACTCCCCAGAAAAATTGTGCAAATTGGCGCTCAAGTTCTTTGATGATCTGCTGTGCTGGATTCGTGACTGCCAATAGGTGCATCGTCACGGCTGAAAGCACATGTTTGATGAGAATTAATCTACCCCCTGGCGATAGATATTTCCTCTGCCATCCATTGATTCGTGCCTTGATTTTATCGACAATGGGTGACTAATATGCAACTTTAGTTCTACCCGGAAAAATTGGGCAGCCGAGGTAAAGCGTTGGAAAACTTGCCTCTGTGCATTGGGTGATATTTTTCAGTAGAGCGCAACGCTGCTGAGAGATGTTGGAGGATAGATACATCGAGCTCTTACGAAAGTTTACTTTTTGACCCGAGAAATCCTGGTAGAACTCCAAGAATTCAATTAGTGTTCGGAGTCCCCCACTTCAGTCCTCTTGTGAAGATAACAATATCGTTGGTGAAACATAGGTGGGAAATAGGAAGGCTAATGTGCTCTGTGACGAAGTCCCCAATTTCGCCTTCATGCAAAAGATTTTTGAGACCCCTTGACAGGACTTCTGCTGCTAGGATGAATAAAGTGGGGGATAAGGGATCCCATTGTCGTACACCTCTCGAAGATGGAAAGAAACCGCACAACTTGCCATTGATGGTAATTGAAAATTTGTTGAATGCCAAGTAATTGTGTATCAAATTCAAGAAGTGTTCTCCAAAGCCGAACTTTCACAGCACCTCCAAAAGGTAGGACCACTTCACTCTATCGAACTCCTTTAGCATGTCCAATTTTAGGATTATATTCCCCCCTGTGCATTTCTTGTTCAATGACAGCATCAATTCAAGGCTAGGAGCAAGTTATCTAAAATGTTACGATCCTTCACAAAACTTCCTTGGTTTGGACATATCAATTGTGGGAGTAATGTAGCAAGACATAGAGAGATGACCTTGCCAATTACCTTGGAGGTGAAATTGCAGAGGTTGATGGGGCGGAAGTCTGCAAATGTTGTTGGGTTGCTCTTCTTTGGGATTAAAATGATTTGAGTTGAGGTGAATTGCTGCGGCATCCGGATTTCTGACTAAAAATCTCTAACAGCTTGCAGCATATCTAGTTGTATCAAGCTCCAAAAGGTTGTGTAGAAGGTGCCCAGGAATCCATCTACTCTTGGGGCACTCTGTCCATTCAGTCCGAACACAGCTGCTCTAACCTCGTTCATATTTGGAAGCATCGATAGGGCTCTGTTCTGGGAGGGGCTGCTGGTTGGCGGAATGTTGGCTGTGTAGCTTTCCGGTTTGCGCAGGCAGCTCGGAACCTTTGATAATAGTTCCGAGAAAAATTTCACAGCTTCCCTTTCTATCTCCTGAGGTGCTGTGAGCCAACTACCATCTGTAGATTGAATTTTGTGAATTTGTAGAGCTGCTTTTCTTGTGTGGTAGAATTTTAAGAAGTAAGAGGTATTACGCTCATCATCCTTCAACCATGTAATTCTTGATTTTTGTCTCCAAAAGTTCTCTTGATGTTTGAGATGAAGAGCTAAATCTGCCTGTGCTCGATCTAGACTAGCTCGGTTCTCCTTCGTATTGGTAGCCATGTAGACTTCCTCCGGAGAAGTCACTAAGTTTTCAGCCCTTGTTACATTGGATTCGACATTGGCAAAAATGTCTTTGTTCCAAGTTGTGATTATTCCTTTTGGTCTGTGTAGTTTTCCCTCCAATCTACGCATTCCATCTCCTTCAATAGGTTCCTGCCAAGAGGACTCAACTATCCCGCGAAAATCCTTATGTCAAAGCCGCATATTTTGAAAACGAAAGGACCTTGGGCCTTGGTTGTCGGCTATAGTAGTGGAGATAAGGAGGGGGCTGTGGTCTGATGGCATTCTGGGCAGGTGTTCCAAGAAAGTACTGCCATATCTTGTTGACCATGACTCTGTCCAAACGTCTCCAGAGGGGGGGAAAGGTGGTTCTATACCATGTGTAGTTATTACCAACAAAAGGTAAATCTAAAAGTCCACAATAGTCCACACAATCGTTAAACTCTCAAATTGGTCGTATTGCGGGGGAAGATCCCAAGCTTTCCTCCAAGGAGCGAACAACATTAAAATCCCCCCCTATTAGCCATGGCAGATTAGTGTCCGAGAGAGTTGCCATCTCCGACCACAGTGATCTGTGGGATGTGTATGAGCAAGCAGCATAAACAAAGGACATTTGGCATACGCTATCCAACCCCATAGAGTTTTCCACCGAGCAGGATAGTATTTGATGTGAGTCATGTGTAATATTTAATTGCAAATCCGAGCTCCAAAATAACCAAATTTTCCCGTTTGGGTTAGAATGGAAATAAGGCATGCTGAGTTTAAAAGCGAAGGAGGCAATTCGAGAGCAGTTAATCATAGGTTCCAAAACAGCTACTAGTTGAATTTTATGGGCTATGATATGTGATTTCAACTTTGTCAAAGAGGTAGAGTTCCCTATGCCTCGAATGTTCCATATGAGGATCTTATTCATGATGTCGGGAGGAGGAAGGGCTGAGACGGGATTGTTGTCGGGTAACAACGTTCGAGGGGGGGATGTCTTTCTTCCTCTTGATAGCTCTTGTAGCACAGCTCGACAGTAATATTAATCCCCTCGATATCTGTATCAATTTCTGTGTTCCTCCGATCCAGCCTGGGGAGTTCCACAATCAAGTTCCGACCGTCGTTATTTGCATCAAGTTCCATGTTTCTGTCTTCTCCTGTGGCGATAGTTGCGAATGGGTCAGCGGCAGATTCTCCCGAATAATAGTCGTCGTCCACCTGGACTCCCAGTTTTGCTTGGGCCTGTACAGCTTCGGAGGATTCTGCATTGTCTTCAGTTTCTTCGTTGTCTTCCATTGACAATGCTGGCACGTTGGGGCTGGAATTTTCGTCGAGGGGCTCTACATGCTGCCGTTCCTTCACTTGGTTTTGAATTTCGGTCCCTGGCTCCGGTACCAGGGTTGTGGGCAGCAATTTTTCTCCGCATGGTGGGCATGTTTTCCCTTCTTCACTTTGACCACATGATGGGTTACCTTTTTCTTTTTCTATTTCTTTCCCTTTAGCTTTTCCTTTGTCTGCCATTAGTGTTCCATTAGTTGGAGTTGTGCTTTCCTTTTATTTTTGGCCACTTGTTGGAGTTGTGCTTTTCTTTTCTTTTTGGCCGCATGATGAGAATGGATTTTCATTTTCTCTTTCACCACATGACGCTACGAGGCAGGATCTTTTAACAGTACACAACACACATGATAGGGTAGGCTCATCGATACAATCCAGTTTTATTCTTGAATTTTGTCCAAAGTTTTTATAACTTCTTTGTTTTTTTTTCCTTTCAAAGTTTCTGGCATTTAACTGCTATCTACTTGAGCAAGTTTGATCTGATGAATGGATTAGATCTAAATACCAACTTTTGTACCATGTGCAGGGGTTTTTACAGCCAATGTATGTGCGATGTGAAACTTGACAGAGCAGCCAAACTTCTTTATTATTATACATTATCAGAAAAACCGTAAGCCAAAAGTTTTCCGCGCAAGCTGGATTCAGCAAGCCTAGTGAAGGTTTCAAGCATCCAACTATTGAAGGAACCTCCCCAAATTATTGTATTTCGTAGCTGGGACATGTATAGATTCAGTGCTCGTAATTAGGTGCAAATGCAGGGCACCCTTTTAAGGGACTGTCTCGCATGTAATTAGATGTTTCCAATAGGGAAACAACTTGATAAGGTTAGTGCCCTATACTTGATAGGATTCAAGGGTCTCCATCTTGTTCTTTTGCTATTGTTTTTAGACTATCAAAGGTTCTTGATGAAATCTGAATTATTCTCTCCGTCACTGAATGGTTGTCATTTTGAAAAATTTAAAGTAATGTATTTTTCTTCCTAAAATATCCCTATTTATATTTATAATTTACTGATTGTCATTTTGAAAAGATTTATCTACTTTTGTTGACAATTATATAGATCTTCCCAAGAAATTTCTTTGTACTAATGTTTCTGAAAATCCTTATAATATACAAATATTGCCTATATAGAAAAAACTTTTTCGTCTTTCATTGGCAAAAAATATCTTCTTCAACTGAATGATCTATAATAATTGAGAATTATAGAGAAGTAATGACGAAAAATAATACTCAAAACAATCACTAACTAAAAGAAAAATAATAAGATTTAATATCTTTCAAGAAGCAGAAGTACAAAAAAATGAGACTACTGAATTTGTACCATGGTACAAAGGAAAGAACTCTCATATAAAAATTGAAAATAGAAGTTCTATTTATATACAAATTATAATGCCGAAATAAAGGAAATGTGTATAATCGATGGAGAAATGACATGGTGGAGAGAGTATGATCTTGAACATATTGACGAAGTGGGAAAGTGGTAGTTAATTGATTTGACCCACTCCCAACAATCTCCACCTTGAATCAAATTTGTCATGAAACTAAGTTTTGAAACAACCTACCAAGTTCAAACATTGCTTATATTTAGCAGTCGGGAGAGGCTTAGTGGGCACATTTGTAGGATTTAATTATGATATCTCCTGCAGCCATAACATCTCAAATAAATTGATACTGTATGTCTATGTGTTTGGTTTTGGCATCATACTTATCACTCTTGGTAAGATGGATAGACCCTTGACTATCAAAAAACAAATTCGTTTGCCGTTATGATATACCAAATTTCTTAATCAGACCTCGTAGCCAAATAGCTTCTTTAACACCCTCTGCTGCTGCAATATATTCAATTTTAGTAGTTGATAAAGCCGTAATTGACCGAAGCGTATCTTTCCAACTGAAAACACAAGTGCGCCCCAAGTGGAGTAGACACGAGCTTGAAATTTGACATACTAAATCGTTCAAGCACTTTCTCTACATGATTTTTTTGAAACAGTTATTTTACGTTGCATGAAGGTCTTTCATCTCAAACTCATTATGTGATTGACACTTCAACTTATTAATTAAAGACATATCATGAGAAGCAATGCGCACATCATCTATATAGAGTAGCAAATAAATAAAAGACCCATTAGAAAATTCTTTAAAATAAACACAACTTTAATATTTTAGAAAATCTTATATAGTCTCAACCACGACGACATTGCCAGGTACCTTCCTGGAGAGCTCTAGTGATTTTTTGTCAGAAAATAGGAAAAAGGACCAAAAAGTCAGTCAAAAAACCATTTACGATCTAAAAACTGAAAAAACACAAATGAGGACCAAAGTTACCAATTGTGTTTCATTTGGGACCAAACGAGCCAATTTTCTCCCAAAAGCCCACAGGAGAAAATTCTAAGTAAGGACTATGTAAATAGTTAAATTGAGAAGCTTGAGCAAGTCTGTAATATAAATTTAAATAATAGTACCTCATATGTATAACATATATACATATAGATATATATATATTGGTAATTTAAGATTTTCGTTCAAATATAACGGATAAAAAAAAAAATATTGACTTAAAATGAAATAAAAAAAAAAAACCTCCTAATCAAACTACATAGGAAATCAAAGTAAAAAATATATACAATCAAGGATATGATAGAAAAATATATAACAATATATCTATACATATCAAGGATATATAAATATATATATATATATATATTTATATATATCTTGAATTTGATGGACTACACAGGATAAGAGAGAACAAAGACAAAATACAACAAAATCATATTTTAACATTGTTTGGCATTTTGTTTATAATCATATATAAGAAAAGATGAGAAAAGCTACATTATTTTTTTTTTTTGAAAAGTAAAAATAACAAACTATCCTCTATGAAATTTGAATTAAGAAAATAGAAACTTGCAATCTATTTCCAGAACAACTCTATTAGGCGAACTCCAACTACTTAATATTCTTTAGTTACGAACAATAGAAAATAGAAATAAGAAACAAGAAATACTGTCTCCATCTTAAATTGAATATTGTTCCATTTTACCTTGCATAAATTTTAAAAAAATTAGTTAATTATGTACATCTAATAATATTAATTTTTTAAAAAAATTTTAACTAATTTAAAAAATGAGACATTTAATCGAAATAATATAAAATAGAAATATAAACATTCAATTGATTTGAGACATGACATTAATAAATAAAACTTAGTCACGGATGCATGCAAAGATTGGGTTGACATCGATAAAGCAAATAGAAATACGCGTTGGATATAAAGCAAATAGAAATGATATTGCAATATGTTGACCAAGATGACAATTGAGAAAGTCTTCTTTCATTGGCTGCCTTCTCTATCTAATTGCCAGTACATGGACATATGACTTAGACAACGATAGTCCACCCTTCCAGTTGGATATAAATAGCGAAAGACCTAAGCCCTCAAAATCATTATCTTCTCTTCAACACTTTCATTCTCATGTGACAATACAGGCCTGTTGGTGTATGAAAGCAAGTTTTGTCATCATCTTCTTTCGCCATCTGAATCAATCTAATCATATCCTTTGTGTGCATCAAGGAAACAAAGAAGTGAGTACCCAGCTATGACATCCACCATTTAATCAAGATGTGGTAATGGAAATTGCTTCTTTGGTATTGCTTTATTTAGACTAGTGAAATCGATACACACTCTCTATGCACCATATGGTTTGGGCACAATCACCGGGTGACCATGTGGAGAAGTCAACTCTTCGAATTATCCTTGCTCGGAGCAATTCTTGTACTTCTTTTTTTAAAGCTTCCTTCTTCTCTGGTGACAAATATCTCAGCCCCAGTATTACCGGCTTGGCTTGGGGGGTTTACGGCCAGTCCGTGTTGTTCACCCATGCAAAAATTGTCTTGTGTTTCGTTAACAATTTTATTAGCTCCTTCTTTATGTGGGAAGGAAGGTTTCGGGAAACTTGCACCTTCTTTTCTTTATATTGTACGATAATTTGGAACTCCTATAACTCAGTAACCTGTTCCATTCTGTCTTCTATGGCCGATGCCTCTGTATCGTCTATAGGTACAGAAGGTGGAGATATTGCCTTCATATAACAAGTATGAGTTACTTATGCATCTCCCTTTATGTAAAATGGTTTGTTATCAACTTACATAGATGATATTTGTGTGCTACTAGGAATTGTATGTTCATCTTCCATTTTGAAGGAAGAAAAATACCATATGAATAAGGTAAAACATATAATAAAATTTTAAAAAGAAACATTATACTTATTCAAATAAATTGATATTAATTAAGAACGAGTGATCTTAATAATTTCAATTCATAAAGTCTATTAGGAAAAATAAATATATTGAAAAGTAATAAAATAAGCATATAAAAATAAATTTTGCATTTTTTGAACTATAAGTTATTACTCCCTCTGTCCAGAATAAAATGTTCCAATTTGATATACAAGTGTTTTAATTTTTTTTAAAAAAAATTGACTTAGTTATAATACGAAAGTACTTATATCATAAATTGGATACCGATAAATATATATATAAATATTGCAAAAGACTAAAGATTCAAACTAAAAATCTTGAATAGGGAAAATCTCAGATAAAACAAAGAATTAATGACAATACTTATAAAGTTGATCTTCAAGGTAATTTACAAATTAGTTCTATATTCAATGTTAGTGACCTTTCTCTTTTTCATGCAGATGAAGCCGATGGAATGACGGAAGCCAACCACTATCAATGCTATCGGGATCAATCACAAGGGTGAGGGCATTGAGAATGAAGAAGTCTTGATAGCATTTCTGCAAGGTTAGGAGGAACAACTTGACTTTGAAAGAGGTCAAAGAAAACAAGCCAAAAGAGGACCAATATGCACAACTTGAGATCAACTAGTCGAGTTAATGGTGCACTAACTGCCTCTGGTATAAAAAAAAAAAGGAGAAAAATAGGTTGTGGACAGAGAATGACCAGGCCAGTCGAACCCATTTTGACAAAAAATTAGTCAATTTTCTTGGTTTCTTCTTGTTAATTTGAATATGTATTAAGGATATTTAAGTCATTTCATTTCTAGAATGAATTGATTCGGTCATTTTAAGTCTTTGGAGTATAAATACTCATTTGTCTTGTCATTTCAAGGAACTTAAAAACATCATTTTATCAAATTGAAAGAATCCTTTTGGATTAAAAGTCCTTGTTGAGTGTTCTTCATAGACTGTCTTAGGGTTCGTGAACAACAACTCTAAGGCTCTTCATCACACTCGTTATGGTTTTGATTGATCTTCCAACATCAAGGCATTGGATGATGATTGAAAAATATCATAAGTCAATGTAGTAACTTGAATTGTTTGGTGAGTCTAGGGTTAAATTCAAATGTTGGTGTGCTTTTAGAGTAATCATTTAAAAAGAAAAAATGATATCATCTGCCAGCTAGAATTGCAAAACTACAACTAAAAAGGATTTTATATTAATTTGAAAATTTTCTGAAAAATCTAATTCGCCGACACGCCCAAGGTTTTTTTAGCACCCCAAGAAGACTACCTTTCGAGGCACCATCAGTATTGAGGATGAAGGAATGATTAGTGGATTATCAGTTTTGTCTCTGTACATTTGACCAAAAAAAAAAAAAAGGTCAAAAGGATGTTAATGGAAGTTCAAAAAAAAATATATGATTTTAAAGGGTAAAGATAGACATAAAAGATATTTTCTTTCATCCGATAGACACGATCCATAGATGCGCATAAGACCTAATTCAGGAGAATATTGGTGACATTTGAACTTGAGATCCATGTTTTCTGTATCCACCACATCACTAACTGAAATATGTTTGAAGGGACAAACATAAAAGATTTACTTGCCCAAAGCATCATTAGGCCAAAAAAAAAAAAAGGAAAAAGGGCCATTTTGCGGGGTGATAAATAAAAGAAGGTAATGACAAGTCAAATTAGAAAAATGGAATTGTTTTAGGTAAATGTTTTAGTTTTACTTTCTTGAATAATATTGTGATGGATGAGGGGTGGAAGTTTGGTCTTTGAAATTAGAATGGGCAAGCACAAATTTATATAAATATTTAAAATCAAATGGATAAAAGAAACATTATTCTATAATATTAAACTCTTAAAGAATTTTATATTTTAATATAAAATAATATTAGTAGACAAATAAATTAAAAGTAAAAACCAATAACATCCTAAAATTGAATTATTTCTTTTATGAGAAGAATTTGTAATTTATATTTAAAATGAGTTATGTTTTCTAAAAAATAACTTAGCAAATAATCTTTAAATGTGGTTTGGAATCTTTAAATCGATAAATAACTTCTTTTTTTTTTAAAGGATCTTGAAGGTTAAAATTGAAATATTTACAAAAAAAGAAAAAAGAAACAAAAAATAAAAAGGAAAAGAAATGATTTATTGATTTGGACTTTAAATTAAAATTTCATTATTTTCTTTTAATTGACAACTTCAATATTTAAGTGAGGCTTAATTGCTAAATTAGTAGAAAAATAACTTTACACCTCAACTGCAAATTAAGTCAAATTATGGATGGGCACTGTGATATATACAGATTGAGAAAAAACAGACGTCGCAAAGGATAGTCACTACTTTTTCCATCAGTAATATACGAATTTGTGTGGTACGTAGCACGCAGAAGTATTTCTTTATATATTTACATATATATATATATATATATATTTATTTATTTCAATGCAAAAACCAATTATAGAATTCTATTTTAGGACAATCTGCAAGCTTTTCAATGTTCTATTACCAGACAGTTTGGGGTATTTAGTTAATATAAACTATTCTTTTAGCATTAAAAAACCAAAACTTTAAAAATAAATAAGTAAACAAAACATTTTAACCTGATAATATATGTTGTATATACGTGTTGACTACTTCAATAAAACAAACCAATTGGAAGTAGAGAGAGTTCATATATTTACTACGGAAATGATATTGTAATGTGTTGACCAAGAAAATTCTACTACGTAATATGAAGATTGAGAGAGTCTTCTTTCATTGGCTAAGCTTTCTATATAATTGCCAGTACATGCACATATGACTCAGACAACGATCTTCCAGTTGGATATAAATAGCAAAAGAACTAAGCCCTCAAAATCATTATCTTCTTTTCAACACTTTCATTCTCTTAGCAATTCATATCCAGAAAAGTGAAGATCGATGGATTCCACGACGAGGGCATTAATGGTCGTTATTTCAATGGTTTTCTTTGCAGCCATCAATAATATGCAGTGCCAAGCACAACTGTCTCCATCATTTTATGTCAA
>JAOXNR010054192.1:0-12947 GCA_028571225.1 Parsonsia alboflavescens | reverse complement strand
TATATATATTACGTACCGCGACGGCTGTGCTAACTGCAGTAGTAATTTCATGGGCAAGTAGTTGCCTCGTTTCCATGCTTACTCTGTCGAAGAGTGCGTAACGATAGTCATTGCCTCCGAAGGGTCCCACGATAACAAAGGAGTTGCTTAGCTGTTTTTGGCAATCTGAAAAAGAATTTTCTGTTTTCATTTTTTTTTCTCTTTCCAAAATACTAAAGAAAGAAGGTGGCATGGCTTCAATTAAAGAGTTATTTATATTTCATAATAATTTAATATTCTTTTTGTTTAAATTAACTTGCTAAATATAAATTGGAGTAATTAAAAAATAAATCTTTTATATTTTTATTTTTATTTTATGCATAATATATTTATTTTGTGGCATAAAAGCACATTACATGTTATTAATAATTTAGTTAAGCAGTAAAATAGTTACAATAATTATTTTATAAAAATAGAAGTAACCTTTAGTTTATATTATTAATATTTTTAAAAGAATATATTTTTTATATAAAATTATAATATATTTTTAGTGTTTGAAAAATACATGAATATATCAAAAATAACTCAGGATGAGTCAGGGTGGATTTCTGGACAACTCCCTAACCCCGACCTATTTCAAAACGAGTATGTCAGAATGGCTATCCGTTGGACCAGGTCAAATTTAGTAACCGTGGTATGACATTAATCCGCCGATCCTAATCAAACCAAAATTAAAGAAGAAGATATTGCTATCTGACATCTTTGTCTAATCTACTTTACTTGTGGTAGCTAATAATTATCCTGTTATTAGCGACAATAAAATAGTCTTATCACTTTTAATTGGCCAACGAAAAATCCCAAAATAAATGATGAACTCCATGATAGGACAGGACTAAGGCAGTAGTAATCTCCACCTCGATCAGGATAAGCTTTGATGAATGGAAGAAGTATTGGTAGAAATTCTCATAGGCGTTAAGAGAAATTTAACAAGTATCTCTATAGATTACGTTTATTTTCTTACATTTTAATATATAAAATGCATTATTAATTCCATTCAAAATTAAATATCTTATTTTTATTTGTATAAATTTTAAGAAAATTTATTATCTTGATTCATTTTACACATAATAATATAAATTTTTTTTTAGAAGAAAAAATAACTAATTTAGGAAATAACATATTCATTTCTGAATAACTAATATATATATATATATATATATATATATATATATAAACATTCAATTTCAGATAAAGAAAATAAGAGATAATAATTAAATTTTAAGAATATAACTTTTATAAATATTTTTTTACTATACTATTGAATGACGCGTAAATGTGTTACATGTGATAAAACGTGAGAGCAGTCATAAAAAGTATTTATATATTCTTTTCAAAATTCAAAAAGTCACCCTAACGAATTGACATTTGACAGAGCTAAAGAGAGAAAGGCATTATCTAAGACAAAAATTTTAAACAAATTTCCATTTTACCAACCTTTGTGACATATACTCCCATTAACATTTCAAGGTATCCATTAAAAAAAAAAATGATGACATAGAAATTATTTCAAGGTATCCAACTCCGGAGAGAAGAATACGAATTGGGCTCGTTTGGATTTACTTCGATATTCAAGGGTTTCAGATTTTCTAACACTTCTTCTATATTATCATCTATTAATCTGAGACAAATTATTTATTTTAGCTCTATTAATTTCTTAGTTGATTCTGGTCGAAATTTATGGGCAAACAATTATCGTTACCACACGGAAAGTATAGTATGCATCATTTCAATTTTCAATTTTCAATTTTGGCAAGCTATGAAAGGCAGTTACGTTTCTTTCCAAAAATGAGCACAAGGAATGACTTCTAGATGCCCCTAAACTAACAGCTCAATGGAGATGACCACCTAATTAACAACTCCTTTCGTCAAATATGGAACAGTATCTCATTTTTTAAATTAATTAATAAAATTTTTACCAAATAAATAATATTGTTATGTTCAAAATTAGGTTTCAATTTTTTTTTATGATTAATTATATATATAATGAATGTTCATATTTAAATTTGAAGTTAAAAAATTTTACAATTAATTAAACGCACCAGGTATCGTGCCACAAAAAGACGGTAACAAGTCTTTGAACCAATCCACCTGAACTCTAAGGGACGCATTGGTGACCGGATCATATATTCCTATTTCGTCATAGTACGAAGTGTCCAGAGCTCTAGCACCGGCAACCGCAAAGTTCACTCCGGTGCTAATATCCCCCGTGTTGCTTCCATCTCTTAGAACTCCGGCAAATGGAGGTGGGATAGGAAGTCCAAAATGCTCAGCTGCATGACCAAAAATTCAAGTTAAAGTACTCGCATGTGATTTAAAAAACGTTCTTTATAATTATTACCCAAAAGCAAGCGTAGAAAATAGATGTTCCTTAAAGTGATAGAGCAATATTAAATTTGTACCTTTAACAACAAGGAAGAAGGTAAGTTTTGTTCGCACTTCCTTCGTCCACCCTATTTATAACCGATTGAAACTCACCTTTTTTTTTTTTTCCAATTATAAATTATTATCCGTTGTTTAACAGAAACAAATTATTAATAGTAATTTATGAATAAAAACAAGGGAGTGTGACCGAAAAAATTAGGTGTGAAATCTGATCCACTATAATTATTAATCTTGAACATATTAAACACAGAAACTATTCGTAATTTAAATCTTTAAAAAAAAAAAAAAATGAACCTAGGAAATCAACGATGAGACGACCATCGCAGCAACGGCCAGTGGGACGATGGAAATAGGTTTCGCCGTTGGGAAAGCGACCCTGGTGGATGATTTTGGGAGCCGAGAAGAGAAGTAAATTTCCATTGTCTGTAAGAGAATCTCCAAGGGCAAAGATGGATTTGTAGCATGCGGCGGCCGATGTAGCGTACTTCGAGTTCTTCATAATCATTACTAATGTCATCAAGAAGATGATCCTCGCGGCATTTCCTGCTTTATTATTATTATTCATGGCTGGAACTGGAACTGCTAAAGAGTAGCTAATTCAATACGATCACCGCGTGCTATCGATCTGGAAACTTTGTCTTTTGGTTTCTGTGACTCCCAACTGAGGAAGAAATACGAGCTTTTTATATACCCGAGACTAACAGCCGAAAGTGCGGGTGTTTGAGTTGTCTCTATCTTGTTCTTCCCTTTCTCCAAATTTCACATAAAAGACATTTTAGAAGAAGAAGAAAAAAAAAGAGAGAGATTTTGTTGCGAGCTTATTGATCTCCCTATTCATATTTATAGGTGGTTGGTTATGCCGAAGACTTGACTGGCAGGCAGATGATAATTGACAGATGAAAATTCACGTCTTTTTTCTTCATTGTTTTTTCTTATTATCACCATTTGAACATTCTAATATTCTGAGAGTAGGTAGAATTCTGAGCCTTTCTTGAAACGATTCTGTCATGAACTTTGGAGTTGGTGGATTTACAATTGAATGCTTATCATTGTATCAGACTGTGATCAGCACCCTGAAATTGACAGGGTTTGAGTTTGTACGAGGCAGATCTATGAATCCTAACGTTATTAAGTCCTCTACAGATTTCATCTTCAGTTTCCCATTTCTGCCTTTATATCATTTTGCTATGGAGGTGGATTTATAAATAGTGATGATGGAGGAAGGATTCCGAATCTTTTATTATATTTCAAATTATATTAATAAAATATAAATAAAAATTTTAAATATAATATTTAAAATATATTTTTTACTATATTTTACATACTAAATTTTAAAGATAAAGTACTGAGGGAGTAATAAATTACGTGTCAAACTTCTGTTTGTATTGCAGCATACTGTTGTGAGACACGTTCTTGTGAAACACGTAACCTTTCAACTCATCTAGAAAGTTTATATTACTATTAATTTTAACATTAAAATAGTTGTTGGAGAACTAAAAATTTATATTGATTTTTATGTTATTATATCTAAATTAATTAAAGTTTAATTAATCAGAAGAAAATGGGTAAAAGGTGCCATATGCATCTAAATTTTTTCATTTTTTAGTTTAGATACTTAAACTTTATTTTTAATTCGAAACAATTAAACTTAAAAAACTATCAAATATAACACTTCCGTTAAACTTGAACGATAACGACTGATGGAATCCATTGCCGAATGTAACACTTAAACATCAAACTATCGATTACATCCTCGAAGTGCTATATAATTGCTCATCCTTGAAGGCTCACCACTAACCCATTAAAAACAAGTAAAGATTTTCTACAGAGAGTTAGAACTTGAATTTGGGTGGAAGATTTAGAAAGGCACAAAAGGACAATTCGACAGGTTGAGATAGGAGAACAACCAAAATCAAATTTTGACAGTCGAAACAACAAGAAATAGAGATTCGGCCAGTATCAGGGCCAAGGTAATCGAAATTTTGGAAGCAAAACGAAACATATAGACGAACCCCAAGCAGTTCCAGCTATAGCCAATGCCTAGCCGATGCAAGATGCAACCAAAGCATCAGGAAAACAATTTCAGGGCAACCCTTCTTCCCACAACCAGTCCAAAGGAAAGCCGCATACAATGCAAGGAAAGGGAACATCAAACACTCCAAATTACACCACATCAAGCACTCCAAATTACGCCCCACTAGACACCCCTAAAGCAGCCATTTTTGCAAAAGATACAAAATTCGGGCATCTTAACATCCCCAAAGCTGATGAATGCCCTTGTGCAGAAATGGGATCAGGATCGCTATTGTAATTTCCACCGGGATGTGGGACATTACACTGAGGACTGCTACCAACTGAAGAGGGAAATTGAGAGTGCAGTGCAACGAGGTTTACTTACTCAATTTGTCAGTTTGGTGAATGTTGTCCAACCCAACACAAGGCAACAACAAGCCACGTCGAGAGTCATTGAAATGATATCTGGTATCAATTTAGATTGCCCGGAACCACCAGGGAAAAGAATGACGATCGCTTTGGTTTCGGTAGTGAATGATGACATCCCCCTGGTGGCATCAATGATGATTGCAGACTACTTGGTCGAAAGAATTCTCATTGATACAAGAAGCTTGACAAATGTCCTGTATTATGATCAAGTCAAATCGCATTTCGCTGGTTGGGTTTTCTTTAGAGACCATGTATGCATTAGGAACCACATCATTTGAGGTTCAATGGGGACCCAAATCGAAGCCGATCAAGCAGTTCATTATTGTCAATTCTCCATCGACGTACAACTGCATATGGGGACTACCAGGGCTGAACATGATGAGAGTACAATTTAACACTTATTAGAATACGATCATCATCCCACATGATGGAAAGCAATTCATCCTGAAGGAAGACATCAAAACTGCCCACACTTGTTACAAGATGGTGATTTCCGGAGCAAAACCGAAACAAAAAAACAAAGAGAATGAGGATATGGATTTGGAGGAGAACCGGATTGAGCCAGTAGCGGAGCTTGAAGAGGATCAGATGCATGTGGCTCATCCTGACCAAAAGGTGACTATTGGCAAGGCGTTACCTGTTCGGATGAAGCATGAACTTCTTAATCTTCTGTCCAAGTACCAAAATGTCTTTGCATGGTCCACAAAAGATATAGGGATGATTCCCAGAGAATTTGTTGAACATGGGCTGGGAATCCCCGAAAGTTGCAATCCGGTAATGCAAGCAAAAAGATTTACACTCTGGAAAAGAAACAAACCACAAAGGCAAAGGTTTCATATTTGTTTTCAGCTACAATTGTAAGGAGAGTACAATTCCTGAAATGGCCATCCAACCCGGTCGTCGTCCCCAAGCCAAATCATTCATGGAAAATCTGCATTGACTTCACTTCACTCAATAAGGCGATTCTAAAGAAACCATTTCCAATTTCCCGAATCGACTAACTAGTGGATGCAACTATAGGATTCTTATATCTTTGTTTCCTGGAAGCTTACAAATTTTATCATCAAATCCAGATGGCAAAGGAAGATGAGGAGAAAACTTCCTTCGTAACACCACATGGTTTGTTTTGTTACAAGAGAATGCCATTCAGCTTGAAAAATGTTGTTGCGGATTTTCAAGATATGATCAACCAGATGATGTTCTCTCCTCAGCAGGGCTGCAACATGGAAGCTCACATAGACAACCTGTTTGTAAAATCCACAACCCAGCAACAATTCTTTGCCAATCTGGACAAATGTTTCAAGTTAATGGTGCCATATAGGTTGAAGCTGAACCCCTGAAAGTGCTCATTTGGGGTAGAAGTAGGGAAATTTTTGGGATACATGGTTTTCTGAAGGGGAATTGAAGCAAACCCTGCAAAAATCCAAGCACTGATGGACATGAAACCGCCTACATCCACCAAGGAGGTCCAAAGGTTGGAGCCTTGAACCCATTCTTGTTGAAAGTAGGAGAGAAGTTGCTACCATTTTATCAGGTAATCCGCAACCATAAAAATTTTAAAATGGACTCCAGAATGCAATGTAGCTTTTGCAAAACTCAAACAGTCTTTGGGCTCTCTCCCGATCCTTGTTTCTATCATTCTGGTCGAAATGTTATATACTTATATGTCTATATCTTCTTATATGGTGAGTTCAATTTATGCACCTTACGGTGTTCAATCATAAAATCGATGTACTATATTAGCCATGTCCTCCAAGGACCCAAAACCTGCTATTCCACTTTGGAAAAACATGCATTGACTTTGTTAATTATGGAAAGAAAATTAAAACCATACTTTCAAGCTTATTCCATCCTAGTACTAACAAATGCTCCTAATCAGGCAGGTACTTCACAAACCCGATACGACTGGAAGGCTTATGAAGTGGGCAATAGAGCTTTCAGAATATGACATTCAGTATTTGCCCCGGAAAACCATAAAAGGATTGTTGGACACTGCACACAAATGGAACCGCCGAAGGAGCCAGCTTCGTCTTAGTAAGTCCCAAAGGAATCATGTTCGCTTATGCTCTAAAATATAACCTTTCCATAAGAAACAATAAATCTGAGTATGAGGCCTTCCTAGCATAATTAAAAGTTGTGTAAAGTATCCATATCCCAAATCTCATTGCCAAGACCGATTCACAACTCCTGATCGGACATGTCAATGGCGAGTATGACGCAAGAGAAGAGAACATGTAGCAATACTTGGCGGAAACATAGAAATTCCTTCAGAAGTTCGAGGACATCAAAGTGGAACATGTATCATGTAAGGACAATGAAGAAGCTGACTTCCTTTCAAAGGTGAAGCAAGGAACACAAATGCAAGAAACGTGGATCGAACCCTTGGAAAAGGAAAGTATTGAACTTCCGCAAATCATGAATGCCAAGGCCGAACCAACTTGGATAGTACCGATACATCAGTACATAATTGATGGAACTCTTCCCGAAGATCAGCTCGAAGCCAAAAAGGTTTGGACAACATCATCATGGATGGACAATTGTTCAAGAAAGCCTATTCATGGCCATTACTCAAATGTAGAACACCGACCAAAGGAAATTATGTGTTGAGGGAAGTGCATGAAGGAATCTGTGGTTCTCACATCAAAGCTAGATCACTTGGCCGAAAGGTCATGAGAACAGGATATTTTTGGCTAAGTCTGGAGGAGGATGCCATCATTTTAGTAAAACCTTGCTGAAAATGCTAAATTCATGACAACGTACACCATCTTCCAAGAACTGAGTTGCATTCACTGAGCAATCTGATTTCGTTTCATCAATGGGGGTTAGATCTCTTAGGACTCTTTCCAAAGGCATCTGGAGGAAAAGAGTTTTTAGTGGTTGAGGTCGATTATTTTACAAAATGGATTAAGGTGCGAGGCATCCATAACTGCCTGAAAGGTGAAAGAGTGTTTCTAAGAGGAGGTTATTGTCCGTTTCGAAATATCCCAGATACTCATTACAGACAACGGAAAACAGTTTGAAGCAAAAGAATTTCAAGACTTTTGTACCGAACTAAAAATTGATCACCCATTCACATCCGTAGGTCACCCGCAAACCAATGGATTAGTAGAAGTGTCAAATCAAATCATTCTACAAGGTTTGAAGAAGAGACTTGATGATACAAATTGAAAATGGGTGGATGAATTACTCAATGTCTTTTGGTCACATCTGACAACACAGAATGCCCGAACCAAAGAATCACCATTCACCTTATGTTTCGGCACAAATGCTCTAATCCCAGTGGAAATTGGAAGCCTTTTCCCCCTCATTGACACATTTAATGCGGAATGGAATGATCAGAAGTTAGCCGAAAACCTGAACTTATTGGAAGCAACCTGAAACTATGTTGCACTCAAAGAGATGATGTACAAGAGGAAGTTGGCAAGTCATTACAACAAGAAGGTTCCAAAGAAACAACTCAAAAAAATTTTTCTGGTTCTTTAGAAAAATGAAGTAAGTCAACAAGACACAAATCGGAAGCTAGATCCAACTTGTTGATGCAGTACAAGTAGACAAGCAAAATTATGATTGTTTAATAATTTTACTTCTTTAATTAGATAGAATTTTATTTAGAAATTTGTTTTATTTTTTTATTGTTTTCTTCCTGATTTTTTTTTTATTTCCTAGTCTGATTAGGAAAACAATATTTAGTTTTAGTAGTTTACTTGGATTCTATTTCCTAGTCTAATTAGGAACACAGAACTCCTACTATTATAAATAAGGATGAATGCCTAAGAGCTGGAGGAGAGAGTTTTGATGAATTAAAGTTGCCTCCTTTCGGCTTTTGCGATTTTCGATTACCTCGAAAATTCGTCTTCGCTTGATTTTAATTTTCGTCTTCTAACTACTTTCGTTGAAGTTTGATTAGAAGGAAAATTAGATCAGGTTTTTTTATTGTTTCTTGTTTTGCAAGTTTCTGAACAAAAACGAATCTTCAGATTCTGTTTCCGACTGGGTCAGTTGGTATCAAAGCAAAGATCCGAGATGTCAGGCGGAAACATGGATCCGACTGTGGCTGCGATCTTGGAAGAATTGTGCAGTGGCAGGGAAGAGCGTGACCTAGCCATGCAGCAGATCCTGGAAGACCAAGCTCGAATTACCAGATGGTTACAATATCTTCAATGTGTTCAATGTGCAACATCTTTCTCGCTTCTATGGAGACACGCGAGCTTGGGGACAAGCTCTCTTCAAGAGGGGGAGTCTGATGCAGTACAAGTAGATGAGCAAGATTATGATTGTTTAATAATTTTACTTCTTTAATTAAACTTGTAAACAAGAAACGATAAAAACTTGTAAAACAGAATCTGAAGATTTGTTCTTGTTCAAACTTGTTCTTGATCTAATTTTCCTTGTAATCAAACTTTAACGCAAGTAGTTAGAAAACGAAAATTAAAATCAAGCGAAAACGAATTTTCGAAGTAGTCGAAAATCGCAAGAGCCGAAAAGAGGCAACTTTAATTCATCAAAAACTCTCTCCCCCAGCTCTTAGGCATTCATCCTTATTTATAATAGTAGGAATTCTGTGTTCCTAATCAGACTAGGAAATAGAATCCAAGTAAACTACTAAAGTTAAATATTGTTTTCCTAATCAGACTAGGAAATTAAAAAAAAATCATGAAGAAAACAATAAAAAAAATAAAACAAGTTTCTAAATAAAATTCTATCTAATGAAAGAAGTAAAATTATTAAACAATCCTAATCTTACTCGTCTACTTGTACTACATCACTTGTGAAGGCCCATATCAGATTGTGAAGAATAACCGGAATGGAAGCTACAGATTGCAGGACATGGAAGGCAATGATGTGGCTAGAACCTGAAATGCAATGAATCTGAGGAAATTTTTTATATAAGTCTTTTAATCTTTGTAAAATCTGTACACAATTTTGGATACATTCTGTAACGTTTTGGTTTCGATAATCCACTTTATTAATGAAATCAAATTTCAGTACAGAGTTGTTACCTACATTAAATTAATTTCATTTTTGCCTTGAAAAACAACACAATAAAATTCAAGGTTGAAACATAAGTCGAATTCAAACATTGGCTAAAACTTAAGTTTAAATGCCTCATTTGCAATAGGCCGAATAGAAATGATTGGCCGATTCTTAAGTTTAAACTTCACATTTATATAAGGCTAATACATATAGGCTGAATACAAAACATAGGTTGATTCTCAAGTATAAAGTCCGAGAAAGAAAAAACCTTCAAAGTTTTCAGAGTTGTTACCCTCATTACTTAAATTAATTTCATTTATGCTTCAGGAATCATCACAATGAAATTAAAACTGGAACAAAAGTTTGTCATTCAAAATATATCAACAAAACATTACCAAAGATCCGATATAAAAAAGTTGAACACAAGAAAAAATCCGGATGCAATTACATTCGGTTTGAGGTTTTTGGAACCAGAGGAAGTTGTGATGAAGATACAAGATTAAGCGTTGCTTTCAAAGTCAAAAAACTGGTGGGATCAAACCCAACCCCAATTCCTTCCGTAACCTCATCTATATCAAAATCCCATTGCAAGGAAAGGAAGGTGCGACACATATTATAAATCTGAAAGCCCGCCTATCAATCCAAAGGATAATCAGATGGATTCTCCATGATGGATTCAATATCAGCAAACAGTTGATATGGGATATTCTTCTCTTTTAAATCATTCGTCACCATTTCAAAGCCACCCTTGATAATGGTCAGGGACAGCCTCAACCACATGTTATGGAACTTTTCATGCTTGAAGAAGTACCCCTACACTTCTAATTCCATTGCAGGGTTTAAATTGCCTACTCCCTCTTTGTACCGCCTTTTCAAGGCATCCAAAGCAATTTCCAACTTAGCTTTATATTTGGTTTCGACACTTAGCTTAGCTGAAACCTCCTTCTCTTTAAGCTTGAGCTGTTGGACCTTAGTACTCTTTGCAGACAACATATCCATCAAAATCTTTACCTCTTCCTCGACTTCAGTTGCCTTACGTTCAAGTCGCAACCCTGGCATCCACAGCCTTTCCCTTCACATCAATGCATCACATTAGACTTCTAGTTCTTCAGTTCAGCGATATAATTCAAAGTTAAACGTTGCAGATTGAAAAATAAACAAAAGATAAGGAACAATAGAAAATTGTGAAATATTAGTGTGGAAAAAATTGGCCTAAAGAAACAATGGTCGATACCTGAAAACTGAGAAGTATTGCATTCCGCTTCAACTCCTCTATCATCAGAAAGCTTACATTATCTTGCTCCCTCGAAGGTAACAAGTTCTGAAAGACCTCAATGGCCTTTGAGCTGCTAAACATCCGATCGTTTTCCCGAACATTCCAATTAGGAGCATATATTGGCCCTTTCTCTTAAGCCACAGGTTCAAGTACCTCCACATCAACTGGAGTGCTTTGGACTCCTTTACACTTTTTCAACTTCTCCTTTTCATGGTGATCCCATTTCCGTTTAAGTGTAGGATCAAACGCTAAAAGAATCACCCGTCCTTCGGCTCTTAGGGTCTCGGGCAAGCCCTTTTTTTGTGTCAGCTTTGGCAGCAATAGCTTTTTCTCTGTTGTAGATGGCTTAGACAGAACCTTCTTTGGGAGGGTAGACTTTGATTCACTATCTTTTCTCCCCCCAACTTTAGATGCGGCCATTTTCACCGTATTATCTTTGTTAGCCGAATCATCCTTTTTTGCAAATTAACCCGAAATGTAAAATAAATCATTCATACCCGTAACAAAGCTATAAGATTTGTCAGCGGGATCTTCAGTGATTATCTCGAAAGCAGAGATCTTACCTAAAACAGCTTTCTTCGGCTTACTAAACTTCGTGAAAGACGCTCCTAAACTCTTTGTGAAGGATATTCCTACAATCAAACAAAATAGATTAAACACAAGTCACACATGTAAAAAACAATAACACAAGAGTATAATAAGAACACATACTCAAAGACAATATATTAAAATCGGCCTAATTATTGATTCGGCAGAATATCGGCAAGTCCAGGCTCCAGTGTTCTCCCACCTTCGCCTCAAAACTGAATTGAGCAATTTTGCTCAATTCGGTATCATAGCTATTTGGTTGGCTGGGCCAACTATTATTTATAGACTTACGGTTATTCCAGGGGAAAGCTAAATCCCTGAAACTAGAATGCCTAACAAAGAAATATTCATTTTTACATTCTACCTGCTCGGGAGTACCCCTCCGTAGGACTGAAAAAAAGAACGGCCTTGTTTCTAAAGCTTTCTATTTTTGGCTGATAATAAAGAAGGCACTCCATAGTTCTAAACTAATAGTTGCACAGCAAACCCCACTGAATCAAATCAAGGTAATGATGCATTGAATAAAATTTGGACTCAGTTGACCTAGCTGAATAATAAAAAAATTTTAAAATATCCAAGAACAATGGGTGAAGTTGAAAACTAAACCCTACTCTAAACTGTGCATTGAAACAAGTGACACAGTCAGGAGGAGGCACATGAATCCTACCATCCTCCCCTAGAACATCAATCTCAAATTCGGCATGAATGCTATACTCTTGCTGAAACCTCTCTAAATCCTTAAAGTCACTCACTGCTTCCTGATACTGCGGCATAATTAGGTTCTTCCCCTCATCACACCCTAATACTAAACTCTGGTACTTATAGGCTAAGTCATCATCACTCTCATCACACCTTGGGAAATCAATACTTATATCTCCTACCCCGTATTCGATCTCCAGAAGCAGACACATCACTGAACTCTCCAATCTTAATAACCTCATCAGATGCAGAAATTGAATCATCAGAAACCTGAACCCTAGGTTCAACCCTATACCAGTTAATAATCGCAGAAGACCTAACCTCTCTCGAATAGCCCCCAGAAACAAAACACTCCGATATAGTCTGAGATTCAGACATAGCTGCATAACAAATAGACAAAAGAAAAGATCAAAGTAAATACCTATAACCATTGAAATAAATTTGATGAAGAACATGTAAACTAGAATTCAAAAGCTGGAAACTTTACCCAGAAATTGACACCTAAATACATAAAAAAAAAAAAATTTAAAAAGGGGGGGGGGGGGGG
>JAOXNR010054191.1:0-12947 GCA_028571225.1 Parsonsia alboflavescens | reverse complement strand
CTGCAATTGAAGAAGCAAAGGATATAGATACAATCAAGTATGATGAATTAATTGGCTCACTACAAACATTCGAGATGCACTTAAAGCCAAATCGGAAGGATAAAAACATTGCTTTTCAAGTTGCTGATCCCACAAATTCAGAAATCGACTGCTCAGAAGACGTTCAGCAAGCTATGTCCCTGATCACACTTAATTTCAACAAAATGTACAGACGAATCAAAGGGAAACAAAATCCAAGTCAATTCAGGAACAATACTGGGAACAGGAAACCTTTTGGTAAGCCTCACTCTGACTTTGTTGATGACTAGTTTCAATTCTCCATATGTCATTTCTTCATAAGTAATTCTATTATCATAATCTTCCTTTAATTTTTGTCTAACATTTTCAGCAAATAAAGGTGGTAAACCAGATATAAATCTTTCTTTCCAAAATGCATGATGACAATCATTTTGAAACATTACTTTACCAAGAAACATATCCTTATACCATCTAAAGTCGTGCAATTTAGGGCAAGTTAAATTAGTTAAAATTTCACTACCTCCATCCTGAAAATCATTGGGATCTCCAATAAAGTGTTTAGTAATTGCAAATAATAACCTAGTGACAGCATCAGATGTAATTATCTGTTCTTCAATTTCTTGTCCATTTTCAGTTTTAATTTGACTTACAACTTTTTTAGATTTTTTTATTTCTCTTCTATTATTTTCATTCAAATAATTATCCCACCAGCCTTTTAAAGTTCCCGTGAATCCTGCTGTTAACATTCCTACTACTTCTTCATCATTTTTTTGCTGTATTTGCCATTCTAAAGGCCATGGCTGCCATTGACATTTCTTGAACCAAATTTAGAATTTGATGTTCAGTCATTCCATCTAAATTCCATTGATGCAAATCATTACCAGCATAAGATGATGCAACATTCAAATGTTTTTCTTCAAATTGTAGGTCTGGAAAAGAAGGTCTTGGATAATAATTTCTAGTTGTAGTTACTGATCGAGGTTTCTTATCTGAATATCTTATTTTACTAATGTTTTCTGATGTACTTTCTTTTTCTGAGTTAATGGTCTGGATTTTAGTTTCACTACTTCCTTTTGAAGTCTTTTGTTCCTTATTAACTTTATCAAGTCTAAAATTAATTTCATTTAGTAATTCAGCATCTTCTTTAGATAATCTGAATTCATCCTTTTTAAAACTAATATTTGTATTTTCTAATTCGGAAGGTCTAACTAAGGGAATTTCATTTTTAGTTTTAGTAGATTTTAATTTTAATTTTGATCTTGCTTTATTATTACTTATATTAATGACTTCATCTGCAACTTTAACACATAATTGGTTGGTATAATTATTTTGTTGAATAACTTTATTGATGTCTTTTACTTTGGCTTCTAAATTGTCTATTTTTCCTTCTACTTTAAAGGGAGAGGCTTTTAAGACTGCATTATTATGACTAATGTTAATTTCTTCTTGTGGAGGCATAACAGATTCAATTACTTCACCATTTGTGGTATACCATTTTTGTGCTATTACATTTACAGATTGAGGCAAGTTAAGAGCATTAGACATATTCAACCCAAGAAAGAAATCAAGATGTCGTTCATTTTCTCGCAAATATTTATGATATCTTATTTCCAATTCTCAGTTTTTTAGATTCCAATATTGTTGCAGAGTACCATGCTCTATTTTCCTTATTGAGGGAACTCATGTACATTATGTCCAAATATTTCTGATTTAGGTGAAATTTTGGTTTTTTTGTGATTACTAGTAATCTGCCATCTGCCATCTACCATTTCAAATAGAGTAGGACTTCCTGAATTTTGACTAATTGTGTCTTCATAATTTGGTTTAGGAATTTCTTTGCTAAAGTCAATACTTGAAAATCTATTTGATTTAATATTTTCAGAATGATCTAATTTGTAGCTAGTGGATGCTTTTGAGAAAGAATTTCTATGTTTAATCAAATTAGTAGGTTTCTTAAATTCTAATTGAATACTTCCATCTGGTGTTTCAATTATTTTGCTTAATGTTTTGGATTCAACATGTTTTCGTTCATTTAATCTTTCAAAATTCCATTTATGATCCTTATTGTCCAAAACATCATTCCATTTGAGAGTTCTGGGTACAAAACTACTTGATTTGAAAAAATTTGTGTCTAGTAACAAGGTTTCATTTGGATTAGAGTTCTAAATTGCTTTTGGGTTTACCATTGTTTTCATTAGTTTGTAATAGATCCTATATACTAATACTAGTCCTCTCGTTCCAGTTTCAACATTATAATTCTTAATCTGCAAATTTAATGTTAATGCTTTCAAAAAGTGAGGATCATGCAAATCTAATGAACAATTAGGATATCAGTTCATATAAACAGGGCCATTTCCTACATCGGATTCAAGTACAGCAATTATACTTCTATCGAAGTCTAACCATCTAGCATCCCTAAGAATTAGGCATACTGGTTGACTAAGACCTACAAGTAAACAAAGGTTTAACTGCAACTTGAACTAATCCAATATGACAATATTTGAATTTTTTCTGTTGATGCAAATTTGTAACATGTTGGTTCATTAGTTGAACTGTTCCAAATTCTCTATCTATTGAGATTGTATTTTCAGTGGTTTTTATTATGTAATCTTGTGTAAAGTCAAATATACCTCTATGGTAGATTTTACTAATTTTCTCTGTTGGAATGTTCCATCTTGCCCTTTTTTTCTCTATATCATTTAAGGAACTACTAATTTCTTCATCATTAAGAGTTTCATTATCCAAATCTGAAAGATTTGTAATGCTGGATGCCTGCCATAATTCAAAACCTTAGAGAAAAATTCTTTCTATCCAATAGTTATATCAATCAATAATCATCAAGTATCTCTTCCTATCTTAATTCTTAAGATTTCTATCATACCCATCCTATGGGATCTTTGGACTTACCTAAGTCTAGACTCTCCAAGTATGCTGCTTGCTTTCTCAGGGATTTCCTCACGTGGTCCGGCCCTAACAAACACCTTTTCACTTGCGGCTTAACAAACGGGCTACTCCAACCGTCTTACAATACTTATTCCCTGGTACTAATCCCAAGCATCTCACAGATTTGAACACTAAGTTCTGATCATCCCAATTATAGGCAAGGCATGAAAGGGAATCGAAAGGATTAAGAAAGAAAGAGAGATTTGAAAATTATACCCAACTTTGAACCTTCTTATCTTAAGATCCCAAATTCTGGAGAAATAATTTATATAAACTTGCGAAGATCTCAATTAAAGCTACCAATCCATATATTATTTACAGAAAAACAACTTACGGTTAAGGAGGTATTAACCTTCAAAAATATCTCATGATCACAATTTAGCAAAAATTCTCAAAAGCTTTAAAAATTCATAACTTCCTATCTACTAATCAGAATTCAGTGATTCAAAATCCTATGGATTCCACTCAACCAGAGGAATCTTTTGATACTATACAGTCTGAGTTAGGTCACTAGACAGTGCCTGGTGGCTGAAAAAACTACATAGATTTTACTCCATAATTTCCTGAAATGCGGTATTAAAAGAAATTATCCAAAAATCTTATATATAATTTGTAGAAAATCTAAAGGCATCCTATCTTGTCTTCTCCAACTCTAGAACGTCTTCTATCTCTCTCTCCAAAAGTCTTTGAGGCTTGAACGTAAAACAATTTAGGGATATCAAAAATCCTAATGGACTTTCTTTCTTTCCTTTCTTAAACCCACAACCTATGACCCAATAGAAAATAGAATAAAAAAAATAAGTCCAATTAATTTTGTGCTGGTTTTTCACACTAACCAACCACTTCGAACAAGTAATCTCATTCACCTCGTGTGAATTTTCATGAACACAAAAAATCCAATCCCCAAATAGTAGTGTTTGTCCCCTAACCAAGATAGTGTAGTTTATATTGGGGCCCGACCACCCAGCCCTAATCCGACAATAAAATGGCACATATTAGCACCATGACAATAATCAATGCCCGCCTATGGCTTAGTCCCCATGTTGTTCTATCTCTTTTGAGTACTATTAAAGATTGGCCCTAGTCCTCCGGTCCTCTCCAGAAGGAGTACTCATTATACTTTTGCTTCAATTTCTCTAGCAACTCTGACTAATTGTTTTGTACATTCTATATTGTTGTTTGATTCGGCTATCCTGATACTCAATCAAGAGCTTAGACTTAGAAGCCCACCAATTTTAAAGGTAGGTGAGGGGAGCTGGGCCATGCTGAGTCAACCACGGTAGAAGTTGTGGGTCTCTCAAGAAGATTTTCATTAAGTGTGGTTGGATTTAGGCGGGGAAGACAAAAATTGACTTTTTTATGCTTTTGCTTCAACGTGTGCAGGGCAAGTTTCTTCCTCTGTCATGGGAATGGCTGAAGAATAGTGGTTTTTATCGTTATGGCCGTCCATAAATTCCTAAGGGACCGAAATAATTGAAAAAAAATATGTATGATCAAAATATAGTTTGACTAAAATATATAGGACCATAAACCGAAAAACCAGAATTATTATAAATGTTTAGATACTCCACTCATATATAATAAACTTTTTAAACTATACAATTAATAGGAAAAATAATATATAATCCTTATTATTCAAGAATTCTCCAAAACTCTATTAAGTCTGTGGGTGAATCCTACTATAGTGGTGACAACATGATTTCTCATCCAATCAATATTTAAGAATTACTTATTAATTAATTAGATATGAATAAATCTTTTAATTGAATGTGAAATAAATGATTACTCATATAAGTGTATATATATTAATATATATATATATATATGTGTATATATATTAATATATATATATATATATATATTTATATATATGATGGGGCTCAAAAGTGAACACCAAGTCATCCTAAAACCATGATGACGTCAATCGACTGCAAGCTAAGAAGAAAGCAGAGAAGGTTACCGGAGGTGGATTGTGCCCATTGAAGAGCTCCAATGCCTAAGTCAGTATTTTGAGAGTAATCAGGTGCAATTAATTCTCTGAGAGACTATTCTCTTTTCCTTATACTGTGTATGATTTGATAATATAAAAGAAAATCAATTACCTCTCCGATTAGGGCTCTGCTATTACGTGACAGTAGGCAATTAGGATAGTTGTAAATCCTTGAATCCCATCACCTGCTCCTGGAATCGTGGAGTTTCCCATGGTTAAGATATCTTTCCATTCACGTCTTGATTGAGAGCTGGGAACTAGCTAACCAACCTCTAGACCAACTTCATGATCTGCTTGTGGACATCGAAGGTCTAGGCTATCTCTTCTAGGAGGTCGAGTCAAGTGGTAGTAGGCTCATGGGAGATGTTAGGAGTCGAGTTGGGTGTTACTAGGTCATGGTCCGAGGTTTGATGGTACCTCTCTCGAGCTCATTTAGGAGGTCAGTGGTAGTAGGTCACTGCCCACCTATCCTTGTTGACTTCATGAGTCTAACTTTCAAGTATTGAGGGTTGGGGCCTTGGGCCCATTTGGGTTGACTTCTGTGTGGGTCCTACCCATTTATGTTGACTTATCCGGGACGTACCCGTTTCTCTCATGATTACCCCCCTTTCGGCCTAGCGAGCTCAGAGGTCGTGGTGCCTAAATTACCATCTTAAAGCTGTAGCTGCTATTGGGTTCATTGATTCCTTGTAACGACTAGCTTTAGGATAACTTTCCATTCGAGTCTCTGGTAGAGAGCTACAAGCTGGCTAATAATCTTTTCGGCCTCAAGTGGAGTTGCGCACACCTGGTCGTAGCATGGGAGGTATATGAGATAGATTGGAACTCACTGGGTTGTAAGTCGTGGTCCTGTGAGACCTCTTTTATGCTCATGTTGTAGGTCCATGACCTAGGAGGTCCCTGCCCACCTGTTCCTTGGGACTCATAGGTCTGACTTTCAGATTTTAGGAATTATCATCTCTAAGTCGCAAGTTTGACTTTTAGGTATTAGAAATTACCATCTTCAAGTCGGGAGCCTGACCTTTAGGTATTAGGAATTGCCATCTATAGGTCAGGGGGCCCTTGAATGGTTGAGCTGTTTCCTTGTAACTACTCGAGAGTCTGACCTTCAGGCATTAAGAATTGCCAACTTTAGGTAGCGACTCTTGGAGGGTCGTGCTGTTTTCACCTTCCAGGATTTTACTGAGTGAGTTTTCCTCATCTTTCCTTCAAAAAAATTTCATCTTTTTGAGTTTTTCCTCGTAAACTGAGATGTCAACTTCAATGTTTTTTGCGTTTAATACTTCTTCCCTCCATCTAGGAGAAGCAACTCCTTCCCATTCTTCTATTGATTTGGAGAATGGGGTTTTTTATTTCCCCCTGTTTCTGTCAAAGCCCCTTCCATTAGGAGCCAAACCCTTGAGTTTTTTGAAATAGAAGCTTATTCTATGTCTTCCATTCTCAGCCCTCATGAAAATTTTAACATTAGTGGAGAGTTAGGGTTTGGTAAAGGCAAAATAGTCGCTGCCCAGGAGGACAAACGCCCATATAGTAGGCTCGATGGACGTATAGTCCTCTATCTTTCTAGTCATAGGGGAGGCATCCTCCTTCCTTCCTTTCATTCCCTATTTCTCGACTTTGCTCACTTCTGGGGTTTTCCCTTAGCTCAAATTGCTCCAAAGTCCCTCTGGATTTTTGGTCGCTTTCAGAAAGACGCCATCTTTGCAAAGTTCCAGTTTCTCTAGAGCTCTTTATGACTGAATTGACTTGGTGTCTCCTTGGCCTCTAAATCTTCCAAGGGGTATCTCTAGTTTAACCCCAGGCACAAGCTTGTAAGTCCTTTTTAGTCCTAATAGGGCAATGGAAAGACCTTTTCTTCTTTGCACGTCTTCCACACCATTTAATTCAGTTCGAGCCCTACTCGAATTGGAACCTGAACTATTCATTCTTCCATGAGCCCCCTGTCTTATCCGGTGACCAAATCCAGCATAGGGACTTCTTACTTGATTTGGCCAAGTCTAATAGAGCCAATGTCGGGTGTACTTAACCAATCTGGCCTATAACTCTCCTTTGACTTGTTGTTGGGCTGAGGAGCCTAGCAGAACTCGACCTCTCTTTGGTTAGGGGAGCTTTGGGGATATCCCCATCTGGTAGGAAGCTTTTCTATCTTTAACTGAATTTTGCCTTTATCATCTCATGATTGCATGCTGAAAGTTCTTTTTTTTCTCTGTCTTGGCAGAAATGAGGACCACAACTTGGATCTTTGGTTCTGCACCTTCTCAAGCTCCTTTTGGTGGGGCTCAAGGCATTACTGGTGCCTCTTCTATTGCAGCCCCTACTGCTGGGGTTCCTGTTCCCCAAGGCAGGGGGAGATAGGTGGTGGCTGAGAAGACCTAGGTGCCTCTAAGCAAAGCTCGGGGGCTGCTAGGATGAAGTCATCTGACAGGCCCATCAAGGTCCTGTCTACATCCTCTTCACCTTCCTCCCAGCCAGCTAAGAGGATTCCTCCGAGCTCAACTGCTAAGGGGAAGGCTCCCGTGACCTTGGAGTCTAAACTTGCATTTTCGGGCTGTGCCATAAGGGTGGTCACATATGCTTTTAAGAGGTTGGGAGGTGCTGCCCTAGCCAGTCATTCTACTGAGGAGACCACAAAATAGGTCCTTGACCTGGCCATGGAGGCCTTTGACTCCCTACTCCAATGGCCCCACTCCCAATCCTTCTTGATGGAGTATGCCCCTTTAGTCAATCGGGAGATCAGCCGACAGTAGACAGATGAGGAGATTGATAGATTTGAAGCCTCCCTTGATACTGTAGTGAGTTTCTGCTACCTTCCATAAGCTTGCAATGGGTCTTGTATCATTTTGATTTCATATTGACCTCTTTTCTTTCTTTTTTGTAGAACCACATCCTCTTTGGGGAGCGCTTGAGGAGGCAGGCAGAGAAGGCCAAAGAAGACAAAGAGTTTACCTCTCTCATTTCAGAGCTCCAAGATGCCAAGGCTAGCTTATGCTTTCGGTTTCTGCTAGGGATTCCTACGCCTCTACTAATAAATCAGCCAGACTCCTCTTCGAGTGCAGAAAAGATGTTGATGAAGCTACAGCCAGCAACCAAGTCATCACTGAGGTTTTGGAGGCGGCTTAGGATTTCTGAACTGATTGACTCCGGCACCCAGCAAAAAGAGCATGCTAAAGAGCTTCAAGCCAAACTGGAGAAGTTCCAGGGCCTTTGTGATGAAGATGGCAACCTCTCCATAAGAAGCTCAAGGAGGTTGTTGCCTTTCTGTGGTATGTTGAAGCCTTGATCAAGCCTCAAATGATGGTGCTATAAGTTAAGGTGATTGATGACCTCAAGAAATTCTACCTCTAGATGGAGACCAACTCTAAATATGATGTTGCACTCTAGCATCCAAAGTTGCTCACTCCTCTTCCTTGGCCTCAAGAGGATCTGGATCAGACTTCTCCAGAGGAGGTTGCTACTGCTGAGGTCTCGGCTCAGGTTGGCCAAGCTAATGAGGTCCCTACGAGGAAGGGAAAGGAGCTTGCAGAGGCAGCCTCGAAGGTCAGGGTCACAGAGAGAGAGGTCCTGGATGTCATTCCCAAGGCCATGATATATCTCAAAGGTATTCCCATGTTTTGCGTTGTTGACTTGTTTCAGGAAATTTATCCTCGCCTTATACGTGTTTATTTTAGAATAGGTACTTTACATTTTCTAGGACACTTGTCCTTTTCTATTGTAACCTTTTTATCTGACCACTTTTCCTTTTGCTTTGCAGGTCCTTCCAGCGCCACTGGAGCAGAAGTAGCTGCTAAAGACAGGACTCCCCCAAGTAGTTCTGGCCTAATTGAGATCCCAGAGGATGGGGATGATGAGGGTGATGTTCCCCTTATCCAAAGGCAGCAGGGGGGCAAACCTAATAATGCTTTGTAATAGAATCAGGGTCTTTCTGTTCTTTTTCTTTTGATGCTCTGGATACTTAACCCTTTAAGTTTCTGCATTATATTAGATATCTCAGAGGTCTGTTTGTGGCCTTTGCTTTTTGCTTTTATGACTGCCTTATTTTTCTCAAATATCTTGCATTCATATTTGCTAAGCTTTCTGGCACTTTGAACTTGAGGCAAACAACATAAAGTGAAATCTTGATAAACTTTTAAAAATGGACAAACTTATCTTTTATTCATGTCTTGCTCAAACTAAAAATTGGTAGGATCGTTGACGTTGCCATGATGCTTGGCGAGGTCTTTTTAATCCACTTCTCGAGCTCTGCAATGTCTTAGTCAACTTTAGGTATAGAACTTCTTTACATGGCAAATGTTCCTAGGTCTCAGGAGTTGTCTTCCTTTGAGATCAGTGAGCTTCTAGCTCCCTCCTTTGTGGACTTCTTGAATTATATAAGGTCCTTCCCAACTTTTTTGCAACATGGTCAGTTGACCCTGTTTGCCAACATCTGACCTTTTGAGGACTATTTCTCCAACTGAGAAATGCCTTAGTTTCACTTTTTTGTTGAAAAAATTTGTCACTTGCCTTTTGTAGCTTCTATCCGCTTGCGTTGCTTTGTTTCTGACCTCTTCAAGGAGGTTGAGGTTTGCCCTTCTCTCCCTCTCGTTTAGGACTGAAATGCATTTAGTTAGTCTTAGTGACTTCATGCCAACCTCGACCGGCATCACTGCCTCTGCACCAAAGCATAAGTTGAATGGTGTTTCCCCAGTGGCTTTTCTAGGTTGCGTTCTATATGCCCACAGAATGCATAGAATTTCATCTGGCCAAGTAGGTTTGCAACCTTTTCTCTTGAGCTTGGTGAGTCTCTTCTTGAGTCCTTCCAGAATAGTTCTGTTTGTGACCTCAGCGGGCCCATGTGCTTGGGGATGAGATACCGAGGTTAGCCACTGCTTGATGTTAAAATTCTGGCAAAATGCTTTGAACGGGTCTCTAATGAACTGTCTTTCACTGTCTGAAATTATAGCTCAGGGAAACCCAAACCTGCACACAATGTTTCTCCAAATAAGAGGCTGGACTTTTGGTGATGAAATGGTTGCTATTAGCTCTGTTTCAATCCATCTGGTAAAGTACTCCATGGCAACGATTAGGAACATAACAAATTGAATTGGCCTTGATTTTCAGATCTAGAACACAATTCCATAATAGCTCACAAGAAGAAAACTAGGATTAATGTAAGGAACAAACACAAAAAAAAAAAAAAAAGATCACATTGATTTCAAAGAAACAACATGATCTTAACACTTAAACAATAAAGCAAATAAAGGATAGGCAAACCTCTTGATTTATAAACCTAGTCTCCGATACCAAAAGTTGATGTGATCTCAAATTTGGAAGGAGATCAAATTCGAATTTTCGATCAAAACCAAATTATGATTGCCCAAGACTTCATGCAAGAGATTCAAGCTAGAACCATTGACCAATTGTCATCCAATATGACCTAATGGATTGAGTCCCATCAACTCAACTCAATTGCCCTAGCCAAGCATTGAGAACTCTAAAGTTTAACTAAGAACCCTAGAAGAGTGTTAGGAAGAACTCTCGGTCAATCACAATTTGAATCCAAAAGGAATTCATTCAATTTGCTGAAAAGTGTTTGTGAAGTTAATTGTTTTAAAATGCAATACAAATGATGATCTATTTACAGGCTCTGCCCCAATTAGGATTAGGGACTTAATGGCCACCTAAAGCTAGCTTAAAACATAAAGAAAGCAACTAAAATTATGTGGAAAAGTCTAACCAAAGTCATGATAACAAGGCTGTAAAAACAAAGGACCAAAATAGAAATTTCTTGGCAGATTTTGCCAATCTGTCCAGCTCATGCGGCCTCACTTCCAAAGCTTCAAATGGCTTCATTCCTTGCTTAATCACTCTCCTTGATCTCTGCTATCATCCATATGTTGAGCTCTTTCCTTGGTTCAGCCTCCATTGACGGTTGTGCTTCAAACAATGTTGTAAAGTCTAACATTTATCTCGACACATTTACTGAAAGTTTCAGCCTTGTTCATTTAATTTCCAGCCTGGTTCTTTCAATTTAAAGTTCCATGCCTATACTTGAAATATTGATCTTTGTACAAGAACTCCCAATCATTATTGATATTATCTTCAATCTCTAACATGTCTTTCTTCATTCTTGATCTTCCAACCTTGTATTTGAAATATAAGTTGTTCATATGAGATCTTCCATGAATTATCTCATGCCATGTATGCTCTTTGATCTCCATCACCAAGGCTTTATTTCAATGCAGAATGGTAGAGGGTCCTCCAGTTGGTTCTCATGTCCTCAAAATGATTGGGTACTTTAAGAACCTAGAGAGATTGGGTTTTCCTCTAGGTCAAGAGTTGGCCACTGATGTTATACTGCAATCGTTGCCTGAGAGTTATAACCAAGTAGTTGTGAACTACAACATGAATGAGATTGACAAAACTCTCCCTCAGTTGCTTAGCATGTTAAGAACTGCTTAGTCAAATATTAAGAAGTCTACCAAACCTAAGGATGTCCTAATGGTTAGGAAATTCAAGGGTAAGGGCTAACGAATGGATAAAGGCAAGAAAAATGACAATAAGCCTATTGGACGCGGTAAGCACTGGTGCCAAGCTTCTCCAAAATATGACATGGGCCAATCTTCCGATCCTTGAGCTTATGATACTCACCAACAGGATACCGTTAAATAGACAAAGTAACCCAAACCAGATAGCCTATGTTAAACAGAACATCATGCCTTGTTCGATCAGCATGCAACTTGTAGTACCTACATGAATAAACTGAATCCTCCAAATTGGCTTTAATAGTTGCATGCATAGACTGGAGCTCCATCAACCAGTCCTCCACTAAACTATGTCAGGAACGGTTAGATCAAGTGGTAAGTGTAGATTCTGCCCTTGAACGACCTGAAAAGGAGAAAATTTTGTGGACCTGTTCATAGAACAATTAAATTCAAACTCGATCTTGGCAAGAATAGTATCCCAAGTCCCAAAAGACTTGACTTGTGCCCGCAACATGTTCCCTAAGATGCGGTTCACTACTTTTGTCTGCCCATTCGTCCGTGGGTGGTATGGATTGCTGAATTTCAAAGTGGTCTCTAATCGTTTCCAAAGCTCGCGCCAAAAATGGTTCATGAACTTTGTGTCCTTGTAGGACAAAACACTCCTTGGAAGCCCAAATCGTTGCACCACATCTCGAAAATATAGGTCGTCAATTTGACTAGCATCCATGGAATTCTTGCAAGTAATAAAGACAACCATCTTGCTGAACCGATCAACTATAACCATGATGCTATCACACCCCTTCTGAGTCTGTGGCAGCCCCAACACGAAGTCCATAGAAACATCTATCCATGGTTCGTTAGGAATAGGCAAAGGCATGAAAAGCCCTTGATTACCACTGCCGCCATTTGAAATCTGACATATCCGGCATCTCTTGACGAAATCTTAAGCCTTCTTGTCGATCCCCAGCCAATAGAATTTCTCCTTGATCAGCCCTGCTGTTTTGTCTTTATAGAAGTACCCTTGTGCATGTAACTCCTGAAAAATCATTCAGCACAATGAAGTGTCAGGAATACATAAGCAATTACGACGAAAGAGGTAGCCATCGTGGAGCACATAGTCACTTTGCTCCTTTTGCTCCATGGCATGCATAATAGGACCAAAATCAACATCTTCCCATAGCAACCCCCCCCCCCCTCCCGATTTTAAAATCCTAATGTGACTGCCTATATCATGTTGAGCAAAGATGGCCTCCTACTCAACATGTCAGCCACCTTATCATCACACCAGACTTATGCTTCAACGTGAATGTAAATTCCTGAAGCATACCCACTTGGCATGCCTATCACTAAGTCGGTGCTGCCCCTGGAGAAATTTCAAAGCTTGGTGATCAGAATACAGCCCAAACTGCCGTTGTATTAAATAATGCCGCCAGTGTTAGAGAGCTCAAACAATCACATAAAACTCAACTTCATAAGTTGAGTAATTTAGCTTCGGCCCTCCAAGCTTTTCACCGAAATAAGCTACTGGAAGCCCC
>JAOXNR010054190.1:0-12951 GCA_028571225.1 Parsonsia alboflavescens | reverse complement strand
ATCTTCCTCAAAGTTTTGGATTGAACTCGCATTTCATAGCTTCAAATCTTCTGTTTCATCTCCAAGTTTACTCCTCTTGAGCATGGCTTTGAAGTTGATCAGTTCTTTCTTGTTTTGGTCAAATACCATCAATGTCTACATCGTCCTACTCAAGATATTATACTTGTATATGAAATTCAATTCTTGTTCATAGCCTCATTGAGTAGTGTCCTTGGATATCCATCACCTTCAAGTATTTAGAGTTGCCATCTCCAAGTCATGGGCCTGACTTTCAGGTATTCAGAGTTAAGATCTTCAAGTCGTGGGGCTACCCTTCAAGCATTTAGAGCTACCATCTATAGGATGTGACCTTTGAAAAAATCGAACCATTTTCTTGCAACCGCTCATGAGGTAGAGCTTCAGGTGTTGAGAGTTACCATCTTGAGGTTGTGGCTCTTTGAGAAGTTGTGCTGTTTTTTCACAACGGCAATTTTGCGGAAGAAGATGCTTTCTCTTTGTTTTAGGAAACTATCAGATGGTCTGAACTGGAAAGTCGTCTTGCTTTTATTTTAGTAGTATCCGACTTGCTTCAGATTTGAAGAAATGTACCGTTTTTATTCTAGGAGAAACCGAAACGTCTTTGAGTTCTAAATCAACGACACGTTCCAGTTTTGGGGAGATTGACCCACTCTAGTAAATCCAAGGTTTCCTTATTCAATATAACTTGAATATCTTCAAATTGGGACTTACTTGAACTTCCATTCGTCGGGCAAGGATTTTATAGTGCTTTTTTGCTTAAGGAGTTTCTCCTCCTTTCGGCTTTCGGCTTTCGGCTTTCCCATTATCGTCTTTCTTTCCTCAAGACTTCACTAAGTGAGTTTTCTTTCTCTTCTCTCTTTGATATGTCGACTACGTCCCCTCTTCGTCTTCTGTATCTGGTACCCCCTCTCTCTAAACTGGAGAGACAGCACCGTCTTCTTCATCGACCGATTTGGGAAACTAGAGGTCCCTTGGTAAAAACTGAAACTTTTGAGCTCTCCAAAACAAAAGCATGTTCTGTATCTCCTTCGTTGAACACCGGTCATGTTTTTTAGCTTTACTGTGAGTTGGGACTAAGGAAGGGTGAAATTGTTGCTGTTGAGGAGCATGAGCGTGCCTTCAGTTAGCGTGATAGACAAATAGTCCCTTACGCTTGTAGCCTTAGGGGAACGGTTCTCCTACCTCACTTTCATCCTTTATTTTTTGACCTTGCCTTCTTTTGGCTCTTTTCCTTAGCCCAGCTTGTTCCCAACTATCTTCAGATAGTAGTTGCTTTCATCGTAACCTATCATCTTTATCGAGTTCCAGTCTGTCTGGAGCTTTCAAATGCTTTTATAGGTGGGGGGTCTCCTCAACGTGCAAAGGCAATAAGGGGTATCTTCAGTTTCCTCCTTGAAACAAGCTAGTTGGCCCTTTTCAATCTTCTGCAAGAGAGTGGAAATCCTCTTTCTTCTTCGTTTGCGTTCCTGACCAATTAGTTTGTTTCGAGGCTTATCCAGATTGGAACCTAAACTGCTCATTTTTCAATGAGCTTCCTGACCTATCTGTTGATCAGGCCGAGCATAGGGACATCCTTTCGAATCTAGTCAGTTCTGGCAAGCCTAAGTTTGGGTCTGTCTCCCCATTTCGCCTTGAGGTCTTTCTTCGCTCTGCAGGGCTAGGAGAAATAGCAAACCGTGACCTCCCTTCAGTCAGAAAAATTGTTAGGATATCTTTTTTTGGTGGGAAATCTTCTTGTGTTTGCTGAACTTTGGCTCTTATTATCCATGCTTTAACATTATTCCTTCTTATTTGTTGCAGTAATGAAGGCATCAGAGTGGCCTCGCGCTTCTGGACCCTTTCAAGCCTCTGAAGGTAGAGGTTGGGGCTCTACCGGTACCCTCTGTCCGTGCCCCCGCTATCAGGATTCCCGTTCCGTTGGGTAGGGGAAGGGTTGCGGTAGCTGAGAGGACAAGAGGGGCCTTCAAAAGAGATTCAACTGTTTCTGGGACGGGGCCTTTCGAAAGACCCATTAAAATTTTGACTTCATTGTCTTCCCCCTCTTCCCAACTTGGGAAGAAGATTGCTTCCAACCCTTCAGTGAAAGGAAAAACCTTGGCAACCTCCAAGTTGTAATCAGTGTTTCTGGGGTGTGCCATAGAGGAGATCGTTGAGACCTTTAAGATGCTAGGAGGTACTGCCCTAGCCTCTCGCACCAATGAGGCAGCTGATCTTGCCATGGAAGGATCGGACTCTTTGCTGCAATGGCCCCACCCTCAATCCTTTTTGATGGAGTGCACTCTGTCAATTGAGCAGGAAATTTGCTAGCAGCTCACAGATGAGGAGCTCGATAGGTTTGGCTCCTCCTTTCTTGCTGTGGTGATCTTTTCGCGCCCTTTCTATTTTCCTATGTTTGACTTCGTTCTATGCTGAGTACGCTATTTGACTCCTTTCCTTCTTTCTTCGCAGGGCCATGTTATTTTTGACGAGCAGATGAGAAGGGAGGCGGTGAGGGCTAAGAAGGATCAAGAATTTACCTTTTTGCTTTCTGAGCTGCATGATGCCAAAGTTCGCTTGGAGAAAGATTTTATTGAACTCACTACGCTAGAGGGAAATGGCTGAAGCTAAGGCTGCCATTGACGCTATCTCCAAGGTTCTGGACACTGTTGAGAAAAAGGCAACCGAGCAGGAGGATCATATCAAAACGCTTGTCGTCAGGTTGGATGACCTCCAGGGGCTTTATGATGAGGAAGGTAGTTTGGTGTTGGAAAGGCTGGAAGAAGTTTCTACTTTTCAGGAGTACGTGCAGTCTCTACTAAGGCCCTGACTGATCTCTCTGTATTCTGAGGTGGTTGATGACCTTAAAGGGCTCAATCCGGGTGATGAGCACTAACTCAGATTTCATTGCCAATTTCTATCATCCGGAGTTGGCTGCTCCCCTCCCCTAGCAGCAGGAGAATCAAAAGGAAGTTTCCCCTGAAGAAGTAGCTGCAGCTGAGGTCCTGACCCAAGTCGATCAGGCTGATGAAGGTCCAGCTCGGAATGGGAAAGATCCTGTTAAGGCCTCCCCCGAGTTCGAGGAGATCCTACATATCACTCCCCAAGCTGTGGTTTCTCTTGAAGGTATTCCTTCGTTTCTGGGCACAAACGCTTTTGACAAGGTGTTTCCTCAGCTTGTGTATGATTATTTCGGGGAAGGTACTGGACCTTATCCCAGTTTTTCTACTTGCTCCCATAGATACTTTACTTGACCATGCTGTCGGTTTGCATAACATGAACTTCAGGTGTAGTCCCTCCAAGCAACCTGCAGCTCCTTTGAGTGGCTTTGTCCCAGCCAGGATCCCAACTAGGTAAGAGAAGGATGAGGATGATGTGCCCATTGTGCAACATTCCCAAAAGTAGCCCCAGGGTTCTTCTAGTTTTAGGATTTTTGACTGTTTATTTTCCGCTAGCACAATGAATATTCTACTGAGGTCTGTTTGGGGCCTTCTTCTTTTCTTTTGTCTATACAACTATTTTACTCTTTTTGCCCATGTTTTAAGCTTCGGATGTGCTTCATATTTGCAATTTTTCCTCAATTGTTCAATGCATTTAGCATTATTTTGGCACAATAGCAAATAATATAGGTAAAAGTAGTGCAATATCCATAGAAGCCTTAAAAACTAAGCCTTCAAAAACATAGCTTTGAAACCATGATTTGTTGAATCTGAACTATTGAGGTCGCCATAGTGTTGGATGAGGTTATCTTGACCAGTATTTCTGAGCTCAACTGGTGGCTCCACAAGGTCTGCAATGACTTAGATCGCTCTTAAGCATAGAACATTTTCAAGTGGCAAGCGTTCCAGGGCCTTAGGAGTTGCCTTCCTTCAAGGTCAGCGAGCTTGTAGCTCCCTCCTTTGTGTGCCCCTTGAACTATGTAAGGCCTTTCCCAGTTTTTTTGCAACTTGGTCAATTGTCTTTGCTTACCGACATCTAATCTCTCGAGGACCTTTTCTCCAATCATGAAATGTCTTTCTTTCACTCTTTTGTTGAAAAATTTATTTACTTGCCTTTTGTAAGTTTTATCTGCTTCCACTGCTTTGTTCCTGACTTCTTCGAGGAGGTTGAGGTCTTCCCTTCTCTCCCCTTCGTTTAAGATTGAATTGTATGCGATCAGTCTTAAAGATGTCATTCCAACCTCAACTGGAATTACTACCTCTGCTCCAAAGCACAAGTTAAACGGTGTCTCTCTAGTAGCCTTTCTAGGTGTGGTTCTATACGCCCATAGTGTACTTGGGATTTCGTCCAGCCAGTCAACCTTTCGATCTTTTTTCTCAAGCTTGGTGAGTCTCTTCTTGAGTCCTTCCATGATGGTCCTGTTTGTGACCTCAACCAAGCCATTAGCTTGGGGATGAGCTATAGAGGTCAGTCTTTGTTCAATGTTGAGATTTTCACAGAAGGTCTTGAGTGGGTTGCCAATGAATTGTCGCCCATTGTTGGATATGATAGCTCGAGGAATACCAAATCTGCAAACGATGTTCCTCCATAGGAATGACTGGACTTTTGGTGATGAGATTACTGCCATGGGTTCCGCTTCAACCCATCGGGTGAAATACTCCATGGCAACTATGAGGAACTTTACACCCCCCACCCCTTTCGGGAAGGGCGCCAGAATATCAATGCCCCGTATATCAAAAGGTACTGATGTGTTGATCGACTGGTACTTAGTGAGTGGTAGGTGTGATTTGTTTCCATGCAATTGGCAGCTCGCACACTTCTGTATGACCTCCTTAATGTTTGACACCATTGAAGGCCAATAATATCCTGTCCTTAAGATTTTCTTGGCAGCGGTTTTAGCTCTTTTATGTGATCCACATATTCCGCTGTGTACCTCTTCAATGACATACTGTCCTTCTCCCTTGCTTAAGCATTTAAGCTTGGGCCAAGTGTATGATCTTCTGTATACATTGTCATCTCCTATCAGGACATAGCAAGGTGCCCATCTCCACACTCGGCGAGCTTCTTTTGGATCTTGCGGGAGATAGCATGTCTGAGGTATTTGTGGATTGGATACCTCCTGTCTACTTGATAATCAACAACCAGATTCTTCTCTCGAGCAATGCTGCAGGAGTGCAACTATTCCACGAGTAGCTAGGCATTCGTTCCCATTACCTGTCTGCTTCAGAGTTTTTACTCTCTTGGAATTTGCTCGATGAGGAAGTCAAGTTTTGACACCATATCCCTTACTCTTCTGAGATATTTGATCATGTTATGTTCTCTTGCTTCGTGTTCCCCAGCAACTTGACTGGCTATGATATGTGAATTTGTTTTTGCATGTAGTTTCTGCACTTTTAGAGCTCTTATAAGTCTTAGACCTGCTAAGAGAGCTTCATACTCGGATTCATTATTTGAGGTTGGGAAGTTGTTCTTCATAGAGTAATGGATTCTCACTCCTTTAGGGTTGATCAGCACAATTCCTGCACCTGAATTTTCTTTCTCCATGGAACTATCTATGTAAATGGTCCAGATACTACCTTCACAACTGCTAGCGAGCTCTAGTGGAACTCTGGTACATTCTTCTACGAAGTCTGAAAATTGATTTGATAACCTGAGAGCTCGAGGGACCACTTCATCATTCTAGTTGATAGTTCAGGCTTCGCCAGAGCTTGCTTCAATGGTAAATTGGTTAAGGCTCTTATAGGATAAGCTTCAAAATACGGCTTTAGTTTCCTTGAAGTAATAAAGATGAGGTACAAGAACTTCTGGAGGTCCAAATATCTAGTCTCTAGACCTCAGAGCAAACGACTACCATAGTAGACAGGGGACTGTTGGCCTGACCTTTCTACTAATAGGATTGAGCTAACTACTTTCTTAGTCGCAGTTAGGTACATGCAAATTTCCTCACCTGGCCTTAGAGAGACGAGTTGAGGAGTCTTTCCCAGGAAGTCCTTCAATCTGACAAATGCAGTTTGGCAATCTTTAGTCCACTGGAAGTCCTTCGGCTTCTTTATGGCGTCATAGAATTTCTCCCCTTTGTCTGCCATTATACTAATGAAGTGCCCAGTGCCGCCATTTTTCTTGTTAAGCTCTATACTTCCTTGAGGTTTTGGGAGGCTCCATATCTAGCAGAGCTTTGATGTTGTTTGGGTTGGCACCAATGCCTCTCTCTGAGATCATAAAATCGAGGAATTTGCCTGCTAAAACTCCGAAGGTGCATTTCTCCGGGTTAAGCTTCATGTCAGTAGCTTTCAGGGTCTGAAAAGTTTCCCTAATGTCCACGATGAAATCTTCTGAGGTCTTGTACTTGATCACTATATCATCTACATAGAACTTGATGTTTCGCTCGAGCCGTTTCTTAACAACCTTGTGCATTGCTTGTTAGAATTTGGCTCCTATGTTATTCAGGCCGAAGGGGATCTTGGTTTAGGAATAGGTCCCGACCTCTGTGTTGAAAGAGGTCTTATCCATGTCCTCAATGGCCATCGGGATTTGACGGTACCCTTTGTAAGCATCTAGAAAGCATAGCCATTATTATCCAACCGTTGAGTCCACCATCTGATCTATGCTTGGTAGAAGTCCTTCTGGCAGTACCTGTTGAGTGTGGTGAAGTCCACACACATCCTCCATGTCCTGTAATTCCTTGGGACCACAACCGGGTTGGCTAGCCGTTCAGGGTATACTACTTCCTTCAAAATCCCAATTTTGAGAAGGGCTTGGACTTCCAAAGCTATGACCTCATTGCGCTCAGGGGTGAAGGTCCTCTTCTTTTGTTTTACCAATTTGACTCCTGTCTTGAGCCCGACCAGATGTTCAGCAATCGCTTGGTCGACTCCCTTGAGGTCATTGGATTGCCAGGCGAAGACCTTCAAGTTTTCTTCAAGGGAATCTACTAGTTTCGCTTTGATTCTTGGAGGTAAGAGCTCTCTAATCTTAATCAATTTTTTAGGGAATTTTGGGTTGAGGAAGACTTTCTCTCTTCTTCGTGCCGCCTATATTCAGAGGTGATCGTCCTCCTTTGGTATTTCTATGCATTCCTCGTGCATGACCTTTGGCGAGCTTTCTTCGTTACCTTTAGCGAGGTAACACTCGGCAGCAACTTCTTTATCTCCTTCCAGGACAACCCAGGTATCTCCAACCTGGATTCTCGTATTGTAATTGAGTAGGGAGATTTCTGCTCTCATGTCCATGACCCCCCTTCAGCCAAGGATGGCATTGTAAGTTCCAGGGGCATCCACAACCGTCCAGTCCATCATCTTGGCGATTTCACGATTGTCTACGCGGACTGTGGTTGGGACCCATATAACTCCATCGGCATAAGTTGCACTGCCGTTGATGCTAGTCAAAGTCGTGTCAGACTTCATTATTGAGCTTTTGTCAATTCTCATGTGGTCGAATGCTTTGTGATACAAAACATAGACAGCACTGCCAGTGTCCACCAGAATTTTTCTCACTAGGAAGTTGCCAATTTGGAGCGACACTGTTAGGGGTATTGAATTTTCCCCTCGAGCTCTCTTGGACCTAATTTTGATGGCATTGATCTCTCCTACTAGAAGTCTAGGATTGTGCGGTATTGCTGGTGGTAGATGTGCAAGACCTGCGTTCTTGACCAAAAACTCTTGCAGGTGACCCTGCTTTATCAATCTTTCAATCTCACGTTTGAGGTCGAAACAATCCTCCGTGAGATGGCCATGATCCGTATGGTAGTGGCAAAAAATTTTGTGGGATCTCTTTTGGTCACAAGACTCTTGAGAAGCCTGGGTGGCTTCAGGAGGCCTCTGTTCTCCATAACCACCATGATTTCAGCTCATGACCTCTTTTCTCCTATTTTTGAGGTCCCTCCTTTGGGGTGAGGGTCTTTCCTATCTTGTTTTGATTTTTGAGGGCTCTTCGGATGTCCTCTGTTGTCTTTTTCGATGGTTAAGGTGAAGCCAGGGATCTTCTATTGGATCTCTGTTTGTTCAGCCTTGATCAGTTTTTCTAGGAGCGTCTACAGCTCCTTGATTGTTTTTACTGGTTCTTCAGATAGCCTAAGGGCCACGTACCCTCCTTGCAGCCCTTGCTTGAAAGCAGTGATGTGTATGGCATAGTTTTTCTGTTCAATCTCCACTGCTTTGTTGTTGAAAGGACTGTAGTAGCTGCGAGTGCTTTCCCTAACCTTTTGTTTTATGAGGAATAGGTCGTCATATATCCTTTTCAGACATTGTGCTACTTTGATAGTTCTTCATAAACATTTCCTTCAACCGTGTCTAGCTCGAGATGCTTGCCTCAAGAATGCCCTTGAACCAGGACTGGGCCTTTTTGGTCAACGTTGATCGAAATGCTCTGCACTTGACATAATGTATAAGAGATGTATTCATCAATGTGCTTCTGAGGTTCCCCAGTACCTTTGGATTTTTTTTCCAATTGTGGAGCTTTGAAGCTTTATGGCATTCTCGCTGTTCGGATGTTGTGGACAAACGACGAAGGCTAGGTAAGATCCACAATGCTCTGTAGTTCTCTATTGCTAGAGGGAGTTTCTCTCCTCGATGGATTGGGTGCTAACCCTCGAGCGTTTTCTCCTGTCATTTTGATCAGGCTACGACGAGGTGGCATCCTTGCTCCAAGGGAGTTCGTAGCAAGCTCTCTTGCTATTTAGAGTCCTTATTTTGCAGATGGCTGCCTGATTGGGCCCGTCTCTCAAGCCGTACCCCTTTTCATGGTTAAGGGTTTCTCTATGGTCGGTTACAGGTTGAGTTCTCCCTTTTTGCGACCTCTCTTGCGAGCGACCTGCTTCGTTGTGAAGGGGGGTCGGTCCTCGCCTCGGAAGGCCAAAACCGACTTGGTTGATGGCATCCAACTGGGCCTTTGGGTGGCTGTAAATCTGAATAGGCAGGCTTCGGAGTGTGCCCAGTGGATACATAGTCTGGCTTGTTGGAAACCCTTTCTAGGGCCACCACCATTCGTTCCAAGAGAGATGTTGAAACTGTCATCCGTATTCTTCCAGTAGGACCAGAGCATCCCTCTTGTGACCTTTCCTTCCAATTATGTTCATAGAAGAATATTATGGAAGGAAATGGGCAACTTTATTCAAAGGGTTGATATTCCTTGAATAGTTGATTTTGATTTCAATATTGTTTGTTATCCGAAAGAGTGTTTAGGATCTCCACCTACCATTTCAATAATGCTATTGAAGAATGTGGACTAATGGATTTACAGGTCATTGAAAGAAGTTTCACTTGGTACAGATCTTCCTTTCCCCCTCTCTGGAAATGTGATGGAGATCAAGGATCAATCATATCAGTAATTGAATCATCAAGAAAGTCATCTATCGAAGAGTTCGATGAAGAGAGAATTCATGGAAGAAAATGTTTCATATAAAGACCTATTCTACAAGTATGAGAGCTCATGGCTGCCTTCCGAAGATGGTCCTTCATGTGATGATCAACAAGACTACAAGTTAGATGCAATGAGGGTGAAATACAATGACTGGTATTTCAAATACAAGAATAAGGATTCAAGGATTAAGAAGGCAAAGATGACAATGAAACAAATAAAAGATGAACTCAACTTCTTGATGATTTAAAACCTTGCAGATGATGGTGGGAGGCTTCTAGATGAAGAACAAGACATTAGGGACCTTGTAAACCATGTTCGAAAGCCTAGGAAGGATTGGCATGGAGTTGGCATGGAGCTGGAGCGACAAAACGGTCATTCGACACTTGCCCAGCTAGACAGAGAATTCCTTCATTTTTCCAGTAGCTGTTCGGAGCATCATCTGATGCCACACCCGACGCTAGAAGCCATACCCTCTATACACCGAATGCTATGCTTCGATGTTTTTTATTGACTTTTCTTGATGTCTTTTGGTCATTTGACTTGTTTATTATGTTTTATGTGGTCCTTTGACCTATTGTACGTCTTCATTAGGGCTTCTTACTAGTTGGACTACAAATAGTCTCCAATTTGTATTTGAAAAACATCTATTCTACAAACAACAAGTTCAATGAGTGAATTCTCTTTTCAAGATCAAACATCATCTTTGTGAGTGTTCTTCATGAACCCTTCTAGGGTTGTTGAGATATATCAAAAAGGGCTTTTCAATTACTTGGTTTAGGTGTTGAATTGTCTTCCAAATCAATTAGGTTGGTTGATTGTTAGCAGTAACAATTGGTCAATCTAATTCTAAGCTTGAACAACTTGATGAGTCTGGATAATTTGTGTCAATTTTTGATGGATTAAGAGTTTGGCCAAGCTAATGAGAAACTTCAACTCAAGATCATATCATATTTTGGGATCAGAGCTTAGGTTTTCATCAAGAGGTTTGCCTATCTTTAATTGCTTTCTTTGTTTAGTGTATAGATCTTATTTGTTTCTTTGAAAATCTAAGATCTATGAATGTTTTTGTGTTTGTTCTCCTACATTAATCCTACTTCGTCTCTTGTGATCCACTGTGATTGTGTTAATTGTGTCAAAGGCCAAAAACAAGGGCCAATTCAATTTGTTTTGGTGATTCTACTTCTTCTTCATCTCTACAAAAAAAAAAAAAAAACCAAAACAAAACAAACAAGAAAAAAAATTGAAGAAATCATAGATCTCCAAATCTAATAATTCAACAAAATAATGGAAGAGAAAATTCGAAATTGAGCATGATCTTGCAATTGTGAGTCAAATTCCACTTGAAAAGTTGATCAAATTGACGGATAGAGATTGAATTGTGACCAATTATGTTGAATTGCCTATTAGAATGCTTAAAACTTGTTATTCGGGCACTTGAAATGATTGAATATTGCTGAAATTTGGATCACAAATCTTTGTCCTTAAGATGTTTGACAAAATGTCAATTATCTATTTCTTTGAATTTTAAGTGTTTGATCATTTGCTTTGTATAGATTGACCCCACTCTTTGAAACTCTTCACTCTTTGATTCTTATTTAGTGATCATAATTGACTACTTGATTGAGTTGTGTGCATATTTGACATTCTTTTGCTTGAGTAATTGCATTGCCCAAATTGATTTGATTAAGAATCTCAAGGAGCGTTTAGAGGGGTAAAAGGCAAAAATGGTGAGATCATTTGAGCGAGTAAAAGCCTCAATTGAGTGACATACACAAGAGCAAAAGTGAGGATATATATATATTCCCCTGTTTTCCTTATTTTCTTTTATACGTACATCATTACTAAATCATCATCTCAAGCATCTTATTATGGAGGAAAATGGGAGGCATCACACCCTTGTTCTTCAAAGGAGAATGTTCCAAATGGAGGAGTTGGAAGAAAGAGTCAACAAATGAAGACATCTCAAGGGAGACTTGACAAGAAGAAGTATTATGATGAAGACTCATATGACTATGACCATGAAGAGAGGTCAAGGAGATATGGGAGGAAAGAAGGTAATGAAAGAGATGTTTGGAGCAACAAAAGGACCATACCATATTTCTATAGTTGGGATGATCCAAAAGCTTACCTTGCTTTGGAAAGAAAGGTACAACTTGTACTTAACAATGAAGACTACATGGAGGAGGAAAAGATGGAGCTAGTGTTGAAAGTCTTAAAAGTCATGCCTTAGCTTGGTGGGAACAAAATATGAAATATATAAGAATATGAAATAAAACACCTATTACTACATGGGAAATTGAAGAAGATAATGAGGGAAAGACATGCACTAACATTCTACTACAAAAATGTTACTCAAGGTTCCAAGAGTGTGAGTGAGTACCATACACCACCAAAAACAACACTATATACGACAGCCCTTTGGGCCATCGTATATACCCAAATAGATGTCACAAAAGCTATATATGACAGTCATACGACTATCTTTTGACCGTCATAAATACAGGAGTGGCAAAAAAGATTCAATGAAGAAAAGACCGTTGTATACTACGATCCAAAATTGGCTCTCAAAATCTCTTTTATTAATGTAATCTCAAAATTGACATAGATTCTTCATTCAAAATCAATCAAAGACACACCCATTTGAGATCATTCCCAAGACTTCATAAGAGGTTCAAGTTAGATTACCAATGACCATGATTGTCTTCCAATATGATCTATTAGTTTTGGATTTCATCAATCCAATTCAATTACCCTAGACAAGTATTGAAGAATTCAAAAGTCTCACTAAGAACCCTAAAAGATCTATCAGATGAACACTCGAGAAAAGAGGAGTTCAATCCACAAGGATTCTCTCAATTGAAATAAAAATGTTTGTAGGTAAGTTGTCTTCCAAATTACAAATAGAGTGTTATTTATAGTCTCAACAATAAAAAGCCCTAGGAATGATTAAAGACCTGGCTAACCCTCTAAAATAGCTTAAATGACAAAGAAAAGTCAATAAAATTAAGTGGAATTGTCCAAATGGTCAAGATCACATTAAGGACAAAACAGGGGAGAAGGGCATAAGGCGCCGAATCAAGGGAAGCCAGCACCGGATGAAAAGCCGGATGGTGCTTTTGATGGGAACCGGATCCCGAATCCACTAGGAAACGAATCCAGAGTCCTAGGATTTTAAATTATTTTCTCACATTGAAGTTCGAGAACGATACCTAGAATGATGATTCGCAGAGATCTATCCTGCGGAATGGATCTGGACGTCTTGATCTACTTGCATAAGATCTTCTAATCTATTCTCTATCTGTCTAGATGAACAGAAAGGAAAATAGAAGACCGAAGAATCTGTGTAAGTGAAGTGGAAGAAAACAGACGTTCTTTAATTTTTCTGCAAAGGGAAAATTTACGTCTGTTATTTTTTTTAGGGTTTCAGATGATTGTTATTCTTCTTATTATTACCGGATTAATCAATAATCCTTTAATAACTAAATTAGATATATGGGTTTGCTATGGGCCAAGAGCCAACAACCCAACAATCCTTTTATTTAATTAAAGATCCAACAATTATTCATTGGATCATAGACCCAATATAATTATTCTGGCCCTTTAATTAAAGCCCAATATTTATTTTTATTCTTAGCCCATTAAATAATTAATCTCATGGAT
>JAOXNR010054189.1:0-12951 GCA_028571225.1 Parsonsia alboflavescens | reverse complement strand
AACATGAAAGGCTATTGGTCTCTTACAAAAGAAACCTCACCTATATCATATTAAGGCACATTAACCTAGCTTCGTCATACCACCATCCCATACTCATGTCATGGGGTTGTGTCCACGTAGTAGCTACTACAATGACATTAGTTCTCTTTTCTTTGATAGTACATTTAGAGAACTGTCATTGTGTGATCTGTTCTACACATTCAAAATGTGCTAACACATGTAGTCCGAGCTCACTGCCCAATTAGTAAAGGTAAGTCACCCTACTTAAAGCAGACTAATGTGTTATGACCATTATTCAATGGAACACCCAATTCCATTAAACAATCAAGAACAATTTCCTTATGATTTAAACCTCCGATGATCCATACCTTACTATGCTGAAAGTCGCAGCACATAGATCACCTATTTAAATCAAGTTGGACCTTATTGTATGAAAGATATCTGCACAGAAATAATTCGAACAATACCTTAATTTTATTAAATAAAAAAAATGGAAAATTGGTAGTCTTTTTGGGCATAAATCCCAACAGAGTGAAGGCTCATATGGACATTGATCGTATCCGTTGGCCTTAAAATAAGAATTAATCCGAGAATTCCATGCTCTAGGTGCTTGTTTCAAGCCATGAAGAGCTTTCTTCAGCCTTAGAACTTTGTTCTCATATCCTTTGTGAACATACCCAACTAGTTGTTCAGTGTAGACCTCTTCTTCAAGGTTTCCATTCAAGAATGCAGTCTTGACATCCATTTGGCAAATTTTCCATGCATTTTGTGTTGCAATTGATATCATCATTCTAACTGTCTCCATCCTCACAACAAGAGCAAATAGCTCATCATAATGAACCCTGGCCTTTTGCTTATAGCCTTTGGCAACCAATCTTGCTTTGTACTTTTCAATTACCCCATCTACATTCCTATTGATCTTGTAGATCCATCTTACTCGAATAGCTTGATGATTCTTGGGAAGAGATGCAAGCTCCCAAGTTTGGTTCTTGTGAATGGATTTGATCTCCTCATCCATTGCAGTTTTCCATTTCTTATCTTGGTTAGCTTCTTCAAGTGAAATTGGTTCATAATCTGCAACAAGACAATAAAGTTCAGTAGTATCAATAGGTTCAGTGCTATCATAGAGTTTAGCCGCTGATCTTATCTTTTGGTTCCTTGGTGGACCCTCTTTAGAAGAAGAAGAAGGTGATGGAGGAGTTGTCACTTGCGGTAGCTCTTCTTGAACAATTTCTTCTCCCCTATACATGACAATATGCCCATCCTTTCTTCATCAAACTCCACATCCATACTCACATGCAATGATTTGTTAGTAGGATCATAGAGTTTATATGCTTTGGAATTTTTATCATACCTAATAAAAATCAGCTTATGACTTTTGTCCTCCAATTTAGTTCTCCTTTGGTCTGGCACATGCATATGGGCTATGCTTCCGAATACTCTTAGGTGAGAGATGTTTCGTTTTCTCCCACTCCATGCTTCTTGAGGTGTAACACCGTCCAAGCTTCAAGTTGGACATTTGTTTTACCAGTATATAGCACATTCCACTGCTTCAGCCAAAAATTCCTTCGGCAATCCTTTTGTCTTGACCATGCTTCGAACCATGTTGAGAATGGTGCGATTCTTTCTCTTCGCTATCCCATTTTGTTAGGGGGTATAAGGAGCTGTCATAAAGTGCCGAATGCCATGATCATCACAAAACTTCTTAAATATCAAAGATTTATATTCACCTCCTCGATCGGTCCTCAAACACTTGATTTGATCTCCATTTTGTTTCTCAATATAAGATTTAAACTTCTTGAATGTTTCACGCACTTCAGATTTTTCCTTCAAGAAATACACCCATGTTTTCCTTGAATAATCATCAATAAAAGTATGAAAGTAATGATTCTTACCGAATGACATTGGAGCAATAGGACCACACACATCTAAATGAATAAGTTGAAGTGGTCTCTTTACATGATATGTAGAACTTGTTGGGAAGTTACTCGTTGAATGTTTTCCAAAAACACATCCTTCACATACTTCATTCGGATGGTCTATCATTGGTAGGCCATGCACCATCTCCTTGGTAGATAACAACTTGAGTCCTCCAAAGTTAAGATGCCCAGTGTCTCAAATGCCATAACCATGAGGTGTCTTCAACACAATTCTTCAAACACATTAGATGATGAACCTGAGTATTGAGTAAAACCATTCTATTTTTCTCTATGGGCACCCTAGCTATCAATTTATGGTATTCATCTCTTAAAATAAGAGAACCATCTTTCAACTGAATATCATATCACATTTCAAGCACTTGACCCAAACTCAAAGTATTTTATTTCAAAGTAGGAACATAATAAACTTGAGAAACCAAAAAATGAGTTCCATTTTTAGCATGAATTACCACATCACCTTTCAATTTCATTGGGACTTTAGTATCATCTCCAAAAATAATGTTTCCTTTCACTGACTCATTGAGAGTTGAGAATAACTTTTTGGAACCGCTCATGTGATTCGCAACATCGGTGTCTAGAGACCATGCTCCCTTATCTTTGACATCTTTGGTTGTCAATAATAATAATGTCTCCTCTCCCTCTTTAACTTCTACATAGTTGGCTTTCTCTTCATTTTTCGTTGTGTTACTCCGACATTCATTAGAATAGTGGCCAAATTTATGCCAATTATCACGTTGAACATTGGATTTATCATACCTTCTTCCACAACCTCGATTATTCCCATAATTTCCAAGTAATCTTGATTGATTTCCTGACCCTTTGTTATTGAAATTTCGATTTTGATTTCCAGATCTTCCACGACCATGGCCAAAATTTCCTCCACGGTCAAAATTTCCTCCGCAACCACGACCACGATCTTGTCCTCGGCCTCTACCTTGACCTCTTCCTTGTGAATGTCCTTGCTCCTTTTCTTCATCTCTCGAAGAGACCTTGGTTTGGAGAACATGGGCCTCCATTTTCCCATTCTTCTTTAACCTTTTGTCGTATGCTTGCAAGAACCCAATAAATTGATCAAGAGTCATTGTCTCCATAACCTTCATTCTCTGGTTCTTCATAACCATTCTCCATTACTTCCCACACTTCTTTTGAGCCAAGCAGGGCCTTCATTCAAACACACCATTGCCCATAATTTTGTTTCGTAAGTTTGGGAACAACATAAGGAAATGAACTATTCATTTTTTAAAACACAAGCTCTGATACCACTTTGTCGGGAAATTAATTGAAGAGGAGATGAACTTTAAGCAAAAAAAAAAACTAATATTTTAGTCAACTCTCCATTGAAAAATAACTCCAAGTACACAGCTATATGTAGATTACTTAGGATACTTCTAGAGACACCTAAATTTTCATATCTCAATACAACTTTTTCATATTTCAAGATACTAAAGCATTAGACTAAATGTAGAATACTTTGAAATTTGGTTTAAACCTTTCAAACTTCCAAAAAACTGGTCAGTGCTTTATTGAATTGAGCATCAGAAATCCCTTTGATTCGTTCCATGGCTTGAACACATGCTTCAATTGGATAGGGATCGATGTTGCTTGTGCATCCAATGTTCTCAAGTCTATAAAGACCTAACCTTTCCGGTGGTCAACTAACTGAAGCGACGGTTTCCAAGAATCCATCTAGCTTCGTGACGCAGTATAAGTAGACGAGCAAGATCAAGATTGTTTAATAATTACTTGTTTTTTTTTATTATTATTTTCTTCCTAATTTTTATTTCCTAGTCTGATTAAGAAAACAATACTTAGCTTTAAAGAAAAGGAATTTCTAAAATCTCAACTTCAAGCCTTGAGTCCCAATATGCTTCACTTACTAACCCAGTGGATCTTTTCCAGAAGAACAGCATGCTCGCATTTTCGGAATCGAGCATCTAAGTGTGCAATACGAGATTGTAATTTAGAGCCGGTAATCTGGATTTGGACTTTTAAAGTATCTTGGAGTGAGGGGTCTTCCAAACAAAGAGTGAAATTTGGGAAGAGAGTAATGAAGACAGTGCCTGCATTCAAAGTGGTCTGGATGGTGCCAATAACAGCATGCTCGTATTTTCGGAATCGAGCATCTAAGAGTGCAATACGAGAGACCATGGGTAAACCTTGTCTGGCTTCGATGGCAACAATGGTATAATCTGGGAGTTATGAATCTTCCAGGGATGAAGGATTTGGGAGAAAACTTGTGAGAAGTTCTATGTTTGGAAGTTTTCTTTCTGAAAGTATGGCAATGGCAAGAGGAAGTGTCTTTGCATGTGATAGAGAGGTGTTTATCAGAACAGTTTGGGCCAAGGGTGTCGGAGTTGACTACAGGATTTGCTATATTGAATGCTGGAGATGGGGTGTCATCTATATCAAAGAAAGTTTCAAGCTGTTGGAATTCTTTTGGGGTAGTGAGGAAAGAGAGTTGATTCATGAGCTTAAAACCTTTCTTCTTTTTAGGACAATCTTTTGCAAAATGTCCAGTGTGTCCACAGTTGAAACAGGTGTTATGTGTAGGTGGAGAAGTGAAAGGTTTTTTCTTCAGATATTTCCAGAAAGCCATGACTATGATTTTCCAACCCTTATTCCCAAACTGCCTCATCTACATCGATGATATCCTCCTTTTTTCCCACACACTTGAAGATCATTACAAATTACTCCAAGACTTCCATCACCTTATGCTACAACATGGTATTATGCTATGAACTTGGTGATCGCCACATAATTTGGATCTTTCACCATGAAGTTCAACAAAACACTCAGAAGTCTCTTGTCTGAAAACTGTTTTGGAGGGGTAAGTCTCTACTAGTTTTAAACAACGATTTTCAAAAGAACTCATTGTTGTTTGCCCTTGTTGCCTCGGATAGGCTTTGTTTTGCAAACGGTGGTGTGAGAAAATTGATTTTAAAACTCGTTAATGTCCTTATTCCGGGATGGCTTCCATGAACTCCCAATCATCTAGTTCTGGTTCTGAAATCAAGTTACCCACTAGTTCTTTATCAAAATCCCCCAGGTTTATGAGATCGAATATAACTCTGATTTTGAGAAATATCCTATTTCGTCAGCTTCAGTAGTTAATCCTTATTCCATTTATGAGAAACCCAAAAAAATGTTGAGTCACCGTCTTAAGAATGTATTTGGTCACCCTACCCCTGTTATCATTAAAGATATTGTCCAGGCCTCCCTTTTCACCTCTCACCCTTTACCTACTTCTTCTTCTGAACAGTATGTTACAGTGAAATTTCCTGAACAACTTATTGATAAATGGAAAACTACTGGTTTCTCCCATATCCATATTGGCGCAGTTAAGCTCACCCTTACTCTCCATGCCAGAAAAGGTTTACCCATGGTCTCTCGTATTGCACTCTTAGATGCTGGATTCCGAAAATACGAGCATGCTGTTATTGGCACCGTCCAAACCACTTTGAATGCAGGCACTATCTTCATTACTCTCTTCCCAAATTTCACACTTTGTTTGGAAGACCCCTCACTCCAAGATACTTTAAAAGTCCAAATCCAGATTACCGGAACTGAATTACAAAATACCTTCATGGCCACACTTCATCATGAACTGGCATACCGCCTCCAAAATCATTCCATAGATCTACCACTTCCCACACATTTAAGGAATGGTGAATCCCTCTTTCTCACCGTTGATTCTCCAGATACACCCCAGTGTTCATTTGTCCCAAGACAAATCCCTCGTGAACAGCTTGAACTCATGTTGACCACTTCATGGATAACCAGTTATGAGAAACAAATAGCCCTAACCAAGCCACCAACCCCTATTCAGGCTACAGATCCACAGATGATTCCCCAATCTGATGGTTCTGTTAAGGTTATTTTTCCAAACAGACTTGGTTCTTCCACCTTATTTCCCACTGAGTTCTCAATGATGCATTCTTCAGAATCACTCCGAACACCCATCCAGAGTTGGTCCATGACTGGACAACCCATCTTTCAAATGGTTTGATGTATGTAATCGCTCAACCTGTGTCCCTACATCATCTCCTTCTTTGAGGAAACCTGATCCTTTGAAAGTCCGATATGAGTCTGGTGATCCTCATGTTGGTCTCCTTGGTCAGCATAGTGGCAAGTATGATTATTATGTCAAATACACTTCTTTGCCACCTACATAATATGCTCCACCTACTGGTTGGGATGAACCGTCCACACCGTGTTCACCACCCCTACAATCACAACCACCCTCATCAATATCTCCACCATCCTGTTCCCTTATGATGCTGACACCTTCACAACCATCCACCTCTTCTTCTTATGAGACAGATTTCCCACCTCTGACACCTTTTGAGAAAAATCAGAGTCATCATGCTTGGAAAATATAGACAAGCACCACTGTTGATGCCCATGGTCACATTAAACCACTTTCTGTAGCTGAGACCGCTTTGAATTAGGAAAATGAAAATGTTGTCGCTCAGAATAATCTGTAATTTGTGAATTACATTTGTGATTTTATCCCAAAGATTGCTTCTTATAGGTCCTTACTTAGTAAGGGACTTTGAAAACATCCTCCCCCACGGACACCTGCACACACCAAAGCAGTTCAAAACCTCAAACAGATTGCTAGTTATGTTCCTCCATTACAGATACCTTCTACTGGTAGTAGAGTTTTACAAACTGATGCATCTGATCAGTTTTGGGGAGCAGTACTTCTTGAAGAAACACCTGAAGGAACTCGCCGTATGTGGGGATATGCTAGTGGGGAACTCGCCGTATGTGGGGAGCAGTACTTCTTGAAGAAACACCTCAGAACAACACTATCATTCCACTTTCAAAGAAATTCTGGCAGTCAAAAGAGGAATCGAGAAGTTTGAATTCTTCTTGATCAACCAAACTTTCCACATCGAACTAGACATGTCCTCTTTTCCAAAAATGCTTCAGTTCAAAAAGAACACTATTCCACATGGACAGCTACTTCGATGGCAACAATGGTTTTCCCAGTATTCTATTACTATGAACCACATCAAAGGAAAAGAAAATGTTTTGGCTAACTTCCTAAGTAGACCTCGATCATTCCCTGTCTAGACTTTTCAAAATCCCAGCCAATTCCTTGTCTAGCTCCAATTGATTTTCCTGACCTTCCCCCTGAAGTTCGAGAAACAATATTGGATCTTGTTCTACCCCGAAGAAGTCATTACAACTATAGACAATTCCATAAACTTCTTCTTCAACAACATGGCCCTGGTATATTCCGAGGTCTTGAAAATCATCCAAACCACCCATATGTCACCATTTTTCATATTTGCAACCCCTGGTCCTTACCTAAGATTTTCCAACCCTTATTCCCAAACTGCCTCATCTACATCAATGATATCCTCCTTTTTTCCCACACACTTGAAGATCATTACAAATTACTCCAAGACTTCCGCAAGCATATGTGAATTCAATTCCTGAATGAGAAGCTTTCTGAGATCTAGGTGTCGGAGTTGGACTGTAGGATTTGCTATATTGAATGCATACCATCCCAATATGGTATGCATATTGAATACATACCTTCCCAAAAGCTATAGCTAGTGGCTTAAGGATCGCGGCACTACTTAAGCCCTGCTAACCCACCACGCTCTGCTTGTTACCAGAGGCGGACCAGGCCATTAAACCCCAGGGCCGAATAGCCAAAGTCGGGATTCGAACTCGCGTCCTAACCGGAGAGCAGAGATTTAAGTTAGGCTCTGATACCAACTTGACCAAAAGCTATAGCTGGTGGCTTAAGGATTGCGGCACTACTTAAGCCCTGCTAACCCAGTTGATGATGAAGTGAGGCCATGAGGGTATTTTGTAATTCAGGGCCGGTAATCTGGATTTGGACTTTTAAAGTATCTTGGAGTGAGGGGTCTTCCAAACAAAGAGTGAAATTTGGGAAGAGAGTAATGAAGACAATGCCTGCATTCAAACTGGTCTGGATGGTGCCAACAACAGCATGCTCGTATTTTTGGAATTGAGCATCTAAGACACTGAATCTGATTGGGCTTCCCCAGCCTTCTATGTGAATAAACGAGCTGAACAGAAACTCGGAAAGCTCCGTCTTGTGATCAATTACCAAGATTTGAACCAAAGTCTCCAATCCAACAAATTCACTCTTCCAAGACGACCAATTCCTTTTCAGTACCTTCATACTCCAAAGATATAGTGTCGCGATCCTTAAGCCACCAGCTATAGCTTTTGGTCATTGCTCATTATCCATCAACCCCATATTGCCACATCCCTCCTAGCCTTCCCTGATGAACTCCTTGACAAAAGGTCCCTTCAGCAATTCCTTGGTATTGTGAATTACATTTGTGATTTTATCCCAAAGATTGCTTCTTACAGGTCCTTACCTAGTAAGCGACTTCGCTTAAGTAGTGCCGCCATCCTTAAGCCACCAGCTATAGCTTTTGGTCGAGTTGGTATCAGAGCCTAACTTAAGTCTTTGCTCTCCGGTCACGACCCGAGTTCGAATCCCGACTTTGGCGATTCGGCCCTGGGGTTTAAATGGCCTGGTCGCCTCTGGTAACCAGCGGAGCGTGGTGGGTTAGCAGGGCTTAAGTAGTGCCGCGATTCTTAAGCCACCAGCTATAGCTTTTGGTTCCTAGTCTGATTAGGAACAAAGAACTTCGACTATTATAAATAAGGATGAATGCCTAAGAGCTAATGGGAAATCTATTATCAATAATATTTCAGAGTTTATCTCTCTTTCCTTTGAACTCAATTTTCGTTGTCTAGACCTCTAGCAAATTCAGAAGTTAGATTGATGAAAAGCCTTAAACTTTGACGGGTTATCCAAAGTTTTCCGAAATTGTTGTTCATCGGGGGGTACTGTTCCCCATCACTGTTCTGACGTACTGTTCACCTTTTTACTGTTCATCCGAACTAAAAGTTGGGATTTTCTTGAGTTCCTATTATTAGATTTCTTCCAAAATTTTTTATTCCTCAACCCACCACATCCACCTGCGTCACTTCGCAACATCAATCCGTTAACTACTAGATGAAGCTTTATGAAAGCTTGGAGTCTCACTAGATTTTTGTTTCTTAGGTGTCCTCATTATTGTTATCCACAGACATTTCTCGATAGTCATTCTAAAACGTTGGAGTAGTCTGCAGGTCATTAACTTATTTGTTCTCAACCTCCCTCTCCTCATCAGAGCCCAAAGCAGGTTAGCTTGATCCCTTAGCAAAGGTCCCCTTGGCTGTGCTACTACCACTCAATTCCTTTCTGCTGGAATGATTTCAATTCTGGTCGGCCTTGTAACATAAGAATAACGATATCTGTTAAATTATGTATTTTGTTATTTTATCTAGTAGAAACAATGTAATTACACGTGTCGCAATCAAACTAACAATCAGTAAAATCTCACGTCCATTTGTCTAACTCTAAACTGCAACTTTGTTAAAGATAACTAAAACATTTGGAAATTAAAGGAGCAAAAGATAAAAACAAGCTACAAAAACAGGTCACATCATCAAGTAGTATTTCAATTTCACATAGAAAGTCTGTAGGCCATATTTTGCTCAAGTTGTAGTGAAATTATGCCTAAAATTCGTTCTGATAAGACTTGCAAAAATCAGTTTTGTTAGTCATTACCAAACTGTACAAATAGAAATAGTCAATGTAATATAATAGTCAATATGGCAAACTCTTGTTTTCACATTCTAATCTTCAACACCTGGCTGCCATTGAATTAAAATGTCATTTGAACTTCTATCTTGATATGTCAATATGCTGCAACTTTGCATGGAAATGTATTATAGATACAACTCCCAGTCAACCATATTCACCTTTAAAAAAAATCATTAATGGTTGATCAATATCATAACTAATTTCCTACCTGATAAGGATTTCTGATTTAATAGGTATTCCATGATACATATATTTTATGGGCACAATTTTTTGTGCAAAGAATTTAACTGAGAATTGGCATTGAACCATGTGTTAATGCCCAACCTAACTCCAGTGGAAACTTTTAAAGACATGAACTCAATAGATATTAGAAAGATCCTCATTTGTGGGCATTTAATTCAACACGAAAAGGAAAATAATGATGAGTGAAAATTGATACAGAGGCAAATGGAATAACGTTCAACATCATGGTCATTAAAATTTATTTTAAAGTTACATTTAGACCAAGGGTGACACATCCTATATTTTCATTAGGTCATGCTCAACCTGATGGTAGGAGATATTATTTAGGCCAAGAAAAGCTTCTATTTCAATGCATGAAGAAAAGCCGAAACTAAGACACTAAGTTACATGTTAGAATCTGTACATAATCAAGCAGTAAACCTCCAAGATAATCATGTAATACATCAAAATAGACATTGACATGATAGGTGTTCTACATTGTTCGAAATAGTGAAGTGGAAAAACAACATATGCAAGCTGTTCATGCCTTTCTGAAATTTCCATTTTAACTAATCTTGGCGTAGAAAAAAAAAATCTTAAGAAGATAAATCATATGGAAAGCAGTATCTAGATTGATGAAATGTTATCATAATTGAGTCCTCCATCAATGTAGGAAGCTCAAAAATTCTTTTTCACATCAATGAGTTTCAATGCCATAAAATAATACAGAAAACACGCTAGGCCATATAATTGATACCTTTGTTATGCTTAGCCATTGTTCAGGTGATGCCTCGATTGTGTTTGTGGCAGAAATCCAACCTACGCCCGTCTCTTTCTGCATGATCTCATTTTGCAATCTCCTACGCTTCTTCTCCCTATGGAACTTATGCTTAATTGCGACATCTAGAAATCTACACCTGTTTGATGATGCAATTCCGTAAGAACAGTCTCCCCACTACTATCTTTGAATGTTTGACCAACCAATCCACCTCTGTTCTTCTCGTCCACTAGCAACTGTGCAAAAATTTGCATATTTCGTTTAGACCAAAGGCGGGAATCTTCCTTCGAAAAATTATCCATGACTTGCTCCACAATAAACTAATCTCATGACATTCCGAAGCACAGGTATGGTATAAAAAGTATTAGCAAATGGTTTTGAACTATCCTAATAAAGGTGCATGGAAGACTTAATATTGTTCAATTAGGAAGCTGTCGAGTAACACATACAAATGAAGTTCATTTGAAGATGTGAGTGAAAAGTTCACTCCTGCTACATAAATGCCATGAACATCGAGACCCTACGTGTATCAATATATGGAAATGTAACTTCAGTGGGAAACATAACGGAGAAATATAACCGAATCCCTATGGTTTTCTGACAGATTAATTTGTTGGGTTTAATTGTAATAACGTCCAAATATATGTTCTAATATAATTAACAATAAATGAAGATTTGTAATAAGTAATTGGGTAAAAGCTTATTTACAAATATAACCCTGGGCAATTGCCTATAGGGTCAGCTGGGGGCAGCAGTGACGGGTCTTCCACATTCGATACCCCAATTGTAATGCTTCAAGCAAAGCTCTCTGAACCACTCTCTCTTTAGAAAACAACCTACCCCCAACAATCTTGAAGCATCATCTAACTTTTTGATTTGTTGGTTGTTTTGAGCAAGTGAGTAGTCCATCTAGTAGCTCTCGACGAGAGGAGTTTAACGGAGCAAACGGTTTCTTGATCGGAGATCTGAGCTCACCGGAAACTGCAAAAAACAGTCCGGTAGTCGCGACCTTTGAACCCAGATTCCGACTAACTCAGGTGGCGGAATCCGGCGATACCTACTGGGCTTTGTTCCTTGCTAAGAGATGAATCTTTTGACACCAGTTTCGCTAGATTTGGTGATTGGACGTCGGAGTTCCGGCGACCGGAGTTCGGAAGATCGAACTGGATCCGGGTCAACCAAATCGGATTCGGGTCGGACCAGTTGAACAGGGTCGGATCTTTGACCATTTGACCTTGATCGTTGACTTTTTCGACGAGCCATTTCTAGGTATTTCGACCGTTCTGGACTCATTTTTGACTTCTGCGACTACTGATTTCGAGAGTAAAGTCATTTACTGAGCAGTTGATCGGGGTTGGAGGCCTTATTCGACTGTGAGCTTGATGGAATTCAGGTGCACTTGTTTCAACTCTTGCATACTCCTTTATTTATATATTTGAGATGGCTAAGAGTGAACCACTAGAAATTTTTGAACTAGAATCATTTAGTGGCACTGATTACACTAGATGGGGTCGAGCAGTGCAGCTTCGACTGAAGCATAGTTTTATATATTATACTGTGCTTAGCACCTTTCAGGATACGAATGAGGAGGTCGATAGGACACAGTGGGATAAGGATGAGGATTATTGCAGGGATTATCTCCTTAATTGCCTGTCAGACCGTCTAGCGGACTCCTATACAAAAATTAAGACAGCTAAAGAGATTTGGGACTCTTTAGATACTCGTTTCCACAAATGTGAGGAATTATCCAAAATTCATCTGGGGGATAAGTTCTTCAATTTGAAGTTCAGAAGTGACATAGAGATGACTCCTCAAGTCACTGACTTGGAAAATAAGATGGAAAAGCTGAATAAAGAGGCTTTCGAAATTACCGATACGCTTCTAGCAGCTGCCATCATAAATAAGCTATATCTGCGACCTGGAATTCCTTCAAGACGGAAGTGTTCAGAAGGAAGAACAGAGTTGAGCTAGAGGAGTTTAAACGACTCATCGTCATTGAAGATGAGACGCTTGCTGTGACCAACAAGGAGCTGGTTGGGGAGCCTCAGAGTCAGTCTCAAATTCAACCTTTGGTGACTTAGGCAGTAGCCAACTCCGCCCATCAGCCCGAAAGGTTCACAAAGAAAACCAAGTTTAGGAAGAGTGAGCCTACTAAGTTGGAGGCCAAAAAGCCTATTTCAAATAAAAGAAAGAAGGGCAAGTGCCACAACTGTCTGAAGTGGGGCCACTGGGCTGCTGATTGCAATCTTCCTAAGAAAATGATCGGCTGTACATCACGTAATGAAGCCAATATGGTTGCAGTGCAGACTGAGCCTCAAGCCTTTGTTGGTATGATAGAGGCTAAGAAGGCCAGAACTTCTGCT
>JAOXNR010054188.1:0-12956 GCA_028571225.1 Parsonsia alboflavescens | reverse complement strand
TAACGCTCAAGCCCTATCAGCTAACCTCTTAGAAAGCATGGTGGCTACCCCAGAAGAAATCTTGGGCAGAAGAGATTATGTGTCCACGTGACGCATTCCTATACCATCTCAGAGAGATAAATAACGGCCTCGAGATCAAGGGGCTGGCACAGCCCAATCTGCCCCAAAATTTCGAAAGAAAGGAATGACATTCAGCCCTACTCGGAAGGTCAGGAGATGAGTCAAGCACCGGAAAGATCACCTTGAGAGCATGTTCCACCTATGGCCAACATCAAAGAAACAATAAGCAAAGGAAGGGGTTATGAATTATGGGACAAGGTCAATCGAGTTGCCTTATCACGAGGTCAGAGATTAGAAACTAGCCCTGAAAAGCGGTGGAGCTCGTTGAGAACTCTTGTTGGTGGAAGGATACAACCTCGATGAAGCTTGATCCAAAGGACAAGCAGTAACGCTCAAGCCCTATCAGCTAACCTTTTAGAAATCGTGGTGGCTACCCTAGAAGAAATCTTGGGCAGAAGAGATTACGTGTCCATGTGACGTATTCCTTTACAATCTCTCAGAGAGATATATAACGGCCTCGAGATCAAGGGGCTGGCACAGCCCAATCTGCCCCAAAATTTCGAAAGAAAGGAATGATATTCAGCCCTACTCGTAAGGTCGGGAGATGAGTCAAGCACAGGAAAGATCACCTTGAGAGCATGTTCCACCTATGGCCAACATCAAAGAAACAATAAGCAAAGGAAGGGGTTATGAATTATGGGACAAGGTCAATCGAGCTGCCTTATCACGAGGTCAGAGATTAGAAACTAGCCCTGAAAAGCGGTGGAGCTCGTTGAGAACTCTTGTTGGTGGAAGGATACAACCTCGATGAAGCTTGATCCAAAGGACAAGCAGTAACGCTCAAGCCCTATCAGCTAACCTTTTAGAAATCGTGGTGGCTACCCTAGAAGAAATCTTGGGCAGAAGAGATTACGTGTCCAGGTGACGTATTCCTATACCATCTCTCAGAGAGATATATAACGGCCTCGAGATCAAGGGGCTGGCACAGCCCAATCATCCCCTAAATTTCCGAAGAAAGGAAGGAACTTCAGCCCAACTCGGAAGGTCGGGATACGAGTCAAGCACAGGAAAGATCACCTTGAGAGGGAGCTCCACCTATGGCCAACCTCAAAGAAATAATAAGCAATGGAAAGGGTTATGACCTATGGGACAAGGTCAATCGAGCTGCCATATCACGAGGTCAGGGACTAGAAACTAGCCCTGAAAAGCGGTGGAGCTTTTTTGAGAACTCTTGCAGGTGGAAGGATAACCCCTCGCTGAATCCTGGTCCAAAGGACAAGCAGTTACGCTGAAGCCCTATCAGCTAACCTCTTAGAAATCATGGTGGCTACCCTAGAAGAAATCTTTGGTAGAAGAGATTACGTGTCCACGTGATGTATTCCGATACCCTCTCAGAGAGATATATAAAGGCCTCGAGATCAAGGGGCCGCGCACAGCCCAATCTGCCCCTGAATTTCAGAAGCAAGGAATGACCATCAGCCCAACTCGGAAGATGGGGAGATAAGTCATGCACAGGAAAGATGACCTTGCAAGCAAGCTCCACCAATGGCCAACCTCAAAGAAACAATAAGCACGGGAAGGGGTTATGACCTATGGGACAAGGTCAATCGAGCTGCCATATCACGAGGTCAGAGACTAGAAACTAGCCCTGAATGGCTTTCTGCTTTTTTGAGAATTCTTGATGGTGGAAGGATACCCCCTCGAAGAAGCCTGATCAAAAGGAGAAGCAGTAACGCTCAAGCCCTATCAGCTAACCTCTTAGAAGGCAAGGTGGCTACCCTAGAAGAAATCTTGGGCATAAGAGATTATGTGTCCACATGACGTATTCCTATACCATCTCAGAGAGATATATAACGGCCTCGAAATCAAGGGGCTGGCACAGCCCAATCTGCCCCTATATTTCAGAAGAAAGGAATGACCTTCAGCCCAACTCGAAAGGTCGGGATTTGAGTCAAGCACAGGAAGGATCACCTTACGAGCAAGCTCCACCTATGGCCAACCTCAAAGAAACAATAAGCAAGGGAAGGGGTCATGACCTATGGGACAAGGTCAATCGAGTTGCTTTATCACGAGGTCAGAGGCTAGAGACTAGCCCTGAAAAGCGGTGGAGCTCGTTGAGAACTCTTGTCGGTGGAAGGATACCACCTCGATGAAGCCTGATCCAAAGGACAAGCAGTAACGCTCAAGCCCAATCCGCTAACCTCTTAGAAATCATCGTGGCTACCCTAGAAGAAATCTTGGGCAGACGAGATTACGTGTCCACGTGACGTATTCCTATACCATCACATAGAGATACATAATGGCCTCGGGATCAAGGGGCTGCCCACAGCCCAATCGGCCCCTGAATTTCAGAAGCAAGGAATGACCATCAGCCCATCTCGGAAGGTCATTAGATGAGTCAAGCGTTGGAAAGATCACCTTGCGAGCAAGCTCCACCTATGGCCAACCTCAGAGAAACAATAAGCAAGGGAAGGGGTTATGACCTATGGGACAAGGTCAATCGAGCTGCCATATCACGAGGTCAGAGACTAGAAAATAGCCCTGAAAAGCGGTGGAGGTTTTTTGCAAACTCTTGCTGGTGGAAGGATAACCCCTCGATGAATCCTGATCCAAAGGACAAGCAGTAACGCTCAACCCCTATTAGCTACCATCTTAGAAAGCATGGTTGCTACCCTAGAAGAAATCTTGGGCAGAAGAGATTACGTGTCCCCGTGACGTATTCCTATACCATCTCAGAGAGATATATAACGGCCTCGAGATCAAGGGGCTGGCACAGCCCAATCAGCCCCTAAATTTCAGAAGAAAGGAATGACCTTCAGCCCAACTCGGAAGGTCGGGATATGAGTCAACCACAGGAAAGATCACCTTGCGAGCAAGCTCCACCTATGGCCAACCTCAAAGAAACAATTAGCAAGGGAAGGGGTCATGACCTATGGGACAAGGTCAATCAAGCTGCCTTATAATGAGGTCAGAGACTAGAGACTAGCCCTGAAAAGCAGTGGAGCTCGTTGAGAACTCTTGTTGGTGGAAGGATACCACCTCGATGAAGCCTGATCCAAAGGACAAGCAGTAAAGCTCTTGCCCTATCAGCTAACCTCTTAGAAATCATGGGGGCTACCCTAGAAGAAATCTTGGGCTGACGAGATTACGAGTCCACGTGACGTATTCCTATACCATCACATAGAGATATATAATGGCCTCGAGATCAAGGGGCTGCGCACAGCCCAATCAGCCCCTGAATTTCAGAGGCAAGGAATGACCATCAGCCCATCTCGGAACGTCATTAGATGAGTCAAGGGTTGGAAAGATCACCTTGCGAGCAAGTTCCACCTATGGCCAACCTCAAAGAAACAATAAGCAAGGGAAGGGGTTATGACCTATGGGACAAGGTCAATCGAGCTACCATATCACGAGGTCAGAGACTAGAAACTAGCCCTGAATAGTGGTGGTGCATTTTTGAGAACTCTTGCTAGTGGAAGGATACCCCCTCGATGAAGCCTGATCCAAAGGACAAGCAGTAACGCTCAAGCCCTATCAGCTAACCTCTTAGAAAGCATTGTAGCTACCCTAGAAGAAATCTTGGGCAGAAGAGAATACGTGTCCAGGTGACGTATTCCTATACCATCTCAAAGAGATATATAACGGCCTCGAGATCAAGGGGCTGCGCACAGCCCAATCAGCCCCTGAATTTCAGAAGCAAGGAATGACCTTCAGCCCAACTCGGAAGGTCGAGATATGAGTCAAGCACAGGAAAGATCACCTTGCGAGCAAGCCCCACCTGTGGCCACCGTCAAAGAAATAATAAGCAATGGAAGGTGTTATCACATATGGGACAAGGTCAATCGAGCTGCCATATCACGAGGTCAGAGACTAGAATCTAGCCCTGAAAAGCGGTGGAGCTCGTTGAGAACTCCTGTTGGTGGAAGGATACCCCCTCGATGAAGCCTGATCCAAAAGACAAGCAGTAACGCTCATGCCCTGAACCCATTGAGGAGATCAGCTCTCCTGGCCAATCAGGAGAGAAATGGTAATCAAGAGATACAGAGCAGTGTGGACATATCAGAGCTCTCGCCGTTTGTATATAGCATTTGGACAACTCGAATGCCACTAGGTTTCATAGGCCTTCAAGTGGAGGAGAAATATGATGGCACAGAGAAACCATTGCAACATATAGATGAATATGTTTCCTACGTGGAAATGTTTGAGTACCCAGATCATGTCAAATGCCAAACTTTTCTGTCCACACTGACCAAGAAGGCACAATCTTAGTTCAAAGGCATTCCAGAGTCAAGTATCTCAAGCTGGACTCAACTGAACGATGTTTTTTTTAAGAACTATTAGAGCAGCAAAAGTTGCAAAAAAGACGTCGACGATTTGTTTAATATCAAACAAAAGTTTGGTGAGAGCACCAGGAGCTAATACATTCGTTTTAATGATGAGGCAGTGGAAATTGAACAAAAGAACGATGTTATCTCAATCACTACCTTCAAGCAAGGATTGCAAGGGGGGTATGTAGCACTCATGCTGGCAGAAGAGCCAGTAAAGACCATCAAGGAGTGACAAACACTCCTAGAGAAGTTAATAAAGGCTGAAGAGAAAACAGTCCAGAAGAAGATTCCTGGTTTTTCCTCAGCCACTGAGGAGGAGAATAAGGGGTGTCCAAAAAAATCACAATCATAAAAAAGACGGGAAAGATCCTCATTCTAAGGGGGGGTCTTCAGATAAGAAAAGGAAGACCATTCTAGACCTAGTAAAAACTCCCCTGACCACCTAACGGATAGAGATACTGGGGGTTATTGAAAAGAAGGTCTTCTAAAGTCGGCATGACCTCTCAAGTCTCCTCTAGCCAGGAGAGACCCGGCAAAATTTTACCACTACCACAAGGACCATTGCCACCTCACAGAGGACTGCTTAAACCTCAAGAGATAAATTGAGAGGCTAGTTAAGGAGGGCCACATACAAGAGTTCCTAGCTTGGAGCACAGGTCCTGCAAATCCACCTCCAACAGATGCACACAATCAGCCACCTCCTGTTAGAGCAATAAACGCTATTGAAAGGAGGTAAAAACGAGTTCGAGGACAAGATTCAGAGCCCTTAACAGTGTCATTCTAGATTGGAGACTTCTTGGTATGGAAGATACTGGTAGACACTGAAAATGTAGTGAACATCTTGTTCAAAAAGGCATTTGATCAAATGGGGCTTCACAAAAGCTCACCGAGAAAGTCAGACACTGCCCTGACCAGCTTCAATGATAGCATGACCTATGCAGATGGGATTCTACGGGTTCCAACTGTAGTCTATGTGGACAGCAGGGGGGTCACTAAAGTCATGGACTAGCTGGTGGTTGATGCATCTAGAACTTATAATGCAATTCGGGGAAAGAGAGGGGTTATGGACCCGAAGGTTAAAATCTCTTTACTATTGCATGAGGATCTAGGTCGGAGAAACCTAGGTTGTGCTAGAAGAACACAGAAAGTCGAAAGCGGAATGCTACCTCACTGAAGGTAATACAACCTCCCAAAGGTAAATGATCAATTAAGAATCCAGGCTGCCAGTATAGGAGAAAAAATTTTCCACAATTCTGAATTCCCTGAGAAAGAGATCAAGATATTTGAACTGCTACCATCTAGGATCAAAGGGAAACTTGTTGATTCTCTCCAGGAATACATGAAATCCTTTACTTGGCAACCTACTTACCTTCAAGGAATTGAGAGAAAAATACCAGATCACAAGGTCAGGGGCAAGCCAGGTGTCAAACTGGTGAAGCAACAGAAGAGGACCTTTGCCCCAAAGCAAAATGTAGCTCAAGAAGTCCAAGCTGTTCTTGGCGCTGGAATTTTGAAAGAAGTTGTGTACTCAAAATAGCTAGCCAACCCAATAGTTGAGCCAAAGAAGAAAGGGACATGGAGGATGTATGTAGATTTCATCACATTGAATAAATACTGCCAGAAGGACTCATACCCACTCTCGAGTATTGATCAAACGGTAGACTCAATAGCAGATTACCAATGGCTGTGTTTCCAAGATGGCTGCAAGGCGCACCACCAAATTCCAATAACAATAGATGACATGGAAAAGACCTCATTCATCACAGAGGTCGGGACATACTACTACACTAATATGCCATCCGGTCTAAAGAATCTAGGAGCAGAATTTCAACGGGCTATACACAAGGTCTTTAGGAGCCAACTAGGCAAGAACATTGAGGACTATGTGGATGACATTGTGATTAAGTCCAGGACCTCTGAAGACTTCATTGAAGTTATCAAGGAGACTTTCTAGACTTTAAAAGCTGCTTGTATGAAGCTCAACCTGGGAAAATGTACCTTCGGCTTTTCGGCAAGTAAATTCCTAGGCTTCGTGATATCAGAATGAGGCATTGATGCATATCCTGATAAAATAAAAGCACTATTGGACATGGAAACTCCCAAAAACATTAAATAGGTCTAGTGTCTAACAGGAAATATGGCAGAATTAGGAAGCTTCATCAGCAAAATGGTTGACAAAGGAGAGAAATTTATAACATCCTAAAGAAGCTTAAAATTTTTCAATGGACTGAAGATTGCTAAACAACCTTCAGCAAATTGAAAGACTTGTCACCCCGAGGTTGGGAGAGGAGATCTGGACGTACTTAACTGCAACAGAGAAGGCAGTAAGCTTGGTGGTACTAGTAGAAAGGTCAGGTTTACAAATTCCAGTTTATTATGTACCTGATTTTATGTGCCTAATTTTTATTACATCAAGGAAGCTTAAGCCTTATTTTGAAGCTTACCCGGAAAGAGTATTAATCAATCTGCCACTAAAACAAGCTCTGGCGAAGCCTGATCTACCAAGCAGGACAATGAAGTGGTCGCTCGAGCTTTCTAGATATCAAATTGAATTTGTGCCAAGGAAAGCTATCAAAGCTCAAGCTCTTTCAAACTTTGTAGAAGAATGCACAAGAGTTCCACTAGAACTCACAAGCACTTGTGAAATTAATATCTAGACCGTGAACATAGATCGTTCCACAGAAAAGGAAAATTTAGGTGCGGGAATTGTACTGATTAGCCTTGAGGGAGTGAGAATCCCTCACTCTGTGAGGTACAGCTTCCCAACCTCAAATAATGAATATGAATATGAAGTTCTCTTAGCAGGTCTAAGACTCGTAAGAGCTCTACAAGTGGAAAAATTGCATGCCAAAACTGATTCACAAGTTATAGCCAGCCAAGTCGTTAGGGAATATGAAGCTAGAGAGGAGAACATGATTAAATTTCTCAAACAAGTAAGCAATATAACATCGAAACCTGAGTATTTCCTTATCGAACAAATACCAAGAGGGCAAAACTCAGAAGCAGACACACTATCTAAAGTCTACCAAGAGATAGCATTGTCAAAAGCCAAGCTATTGGTGTTACAATTATACTCTCACAGCATAAACCAATAGGAGAACTCGGTTATAGAGGATCAGGCAAATTGGAGGTACCTAATCTAAAAATTCCTTAAAGATGGCGACCTCCCACGAGATTTGAAAGAAGCTCGCCAAGTGCAGAAGTGGGCACCTCGCTACGTCCTAATAATAGATGACAAGGTATGTAGAAGGTCATACACAAGGCCATTACTCAAATGCCTGAGCAAAGGAGAAGGAGAGGGAGAGTATGTCATTGAATAGGTACAAAGCGGAATATGTGGATCACACATAGGAGCAAAAAACGTCATGAAGAAAATACTAAGGAAGGGGTATTGTTGGCCTTCGATGGTTTCAGACCTTAAAAAGGTCATACGAAAGTGCACGGGCTGCCAGTTGCATGGAAACAAGTCACGTGAGCCACCCACAAAGTATCAATCCATCAACACGTCGACGCCATTCCACATCTGGGGTGTCAACATATTAGGACCTTTCCCAAAAGGAGTGAGAGTGTCCAATTTCTGATTGTGGCGGTAGAGTACTTCACCAGATGGGTTGAAGTAGAGCCAATGGAAATAATCTCCTTGACTAAAAGTCCAATCCTTTTCATGGAGGAACATCGTGTGTAGATTCGAGATTCCCAGAGGTATCACCTCAGAGAATGGGTGACAATTTGTATAAGACCCATTGAAGACTTTATGTGAAAATTTGAATATTGAATAGAGGTTGACCTTTGTAGTCCATCCTCAAACAAATGGATTGGTTGATGTTACAAATAGAACAATAATAGGTGTCAAGAAGAGGATACCGATCTCGAGAAAAAAGGTCACAAACGTACTTAGCCAGAGGAAATTCCAAGCATCCTATAGGTGTACAAACCACACCTCGAAAGCTACCGGAGAAACACCATTCAGTCTATGCTTTGGTGCGGAAGCCATAATGCCAATCGAGGTTGGAATGAAGTCTTTAAGATTGACTGAATATGATTTAGTCTTAAATGAGGGGGAGAGAAGGGCAGACAAAGAATCTCCTTAAAGTAGTTAGAAATAAAGCTATAGAAGCTGGCTGAAGATAAAAAATTAAAGTTGTAAATTTCTTCAACAAAAAAGTGAAAGAAAAACATTTCACAATCAAAAAAATGGTCCGAAAAGACTGGATCTTGGAAAACAAGGACAACAGACCAAGCCGCAAGAAAGTTAGGAGGGACCTTAGGTAGTCCAAGAAGTTCACGAAGGTGGAAGTACAAGCTCCTTGATCTCGAAGGAAGACAACTCCTAAGACCTTGGAACATTTGCCATCTAAAGAAATTTTGTACTTAAGACTTCTTGGAATTTCGTCGAATCTCGAAAGGTCATTATACAGCTCGGGAAATTGCCTATGGAGCTTGCTCAACAGTGACTAAGCCTTCATGACCTCTTTCAACTTTTACCTTGTCAAGTGCATACCAAACCTCAGAGGCTTAAATAAAAGATAAGATTGTCGGCCTATTGAGACTTTATTTCTTCTTATTTTCCTGAGTTTCAAGGCTAGTTCAGTTTAACATGCAAGTTCTAAGTGTTGAAGTAAAAACAAGACACTTTGAGAAAGTAGCTGACATAAAGAGGCCACAAACAGACCTTTTGGAAAAAAGTATTTAGTACAATGGATCAAAATTATAAGCTCAAAAGCTGAGCATTGTACATTACAAGAAATGACAAGGCAAGACTATCAAAGACCCTATTCTATTACAAGCTTTGTCCTCTTCATCATTGTCCTTTGGAGCCTTCGGTAGTGCCTTCTCCTCCACAACTACTTTTTGGATAGTAGCATCTGAGGGCCCTATAGGGTAATAGTTAGTATTCATAAATGGAGGTCTGCTTAAGGATAGGAGGCTTTCTCGGGAAAGGTCAACTACCTCATCAAAATTAACATGCAAGGGATGAAAGGGGTCATGAGTAATCAAGTCTCCACAACCGTGGATAACTGTACCTTCAGGCCGACAAATGCCTTGGGAGGAATGTCATGCATCCTTGAACCCTTTCCCAATCTCAAAGGGACATTCGCTCGCTCGCTCGGCCTTAGCCAAGACCTTAGCAGTGATGACTTCTTCCTGAGAGGTCGCAACAAGGTCTTCCTTTTCCCAAGGAAGGGGAGCTGTAGCAGTTGGATGGTATAGCCTCTCATGGATCTCTGGATCAGTCTTCAAGTCCTTGTTGAGCTCATGAAGCTTGTTAATTACATCGATGTAGAGCCCGTAAAGCTGAGGTCGAAGGATGGAGTCCACATAAGCCTGGAAAGCCGGGATCCCTTCGAGCTTGGTCAAGGATATAAGGCCATCTTCATCACGAATGCCTTGAAGGTCCCCCAGCCAGGCCTCGAGCTTCTGGATGCAATCCCTTTGCTTGTTGCCTAGCTCGAATAGCTGGTTGTTTTTTTGAGCACCATCTCCAATGGCTGAAGACATTGCAAGGTTCTCAGCTTTTGCCGCCTCTATGTTCTTCTTGCACTCATCCAGAAGTTTAAACACTGGTGTATAGGAGGCATTGGCCCTCTCAGTGGAGGTAGCTAACTCTGCATTCTCATTCACAAGATGAGTCCTCTCAGCTAGCTCTAGGAGCTTGGAGATTAGCAAAGAGAACACCTTATCCTTCTTGACCTTCTCTACCTGTCTCCTCAGTCGCTCGCCTAAGAAGACATGGTTCTACAACAAGAAAAGAAGAGGGTTAGTATTCAAGACAAGTTGAAACATAATCAACTAAAAAAAGTATAGAGACGAAGAAGACTTATTGCAGTATGGAGGGTTCCTATGTATCAGTCAAGCTCTTCATTTGAGAGCCGCTGGTACATGTCCTAATCAACAGGAGGCACTCACTCCATCAAGAATAATTTTGTGTGCGGCCATTGGAACAGTGAATTTGAGAACTCCATGGCTAGGTCTCGGACCTATCTGGTTGTCCCCTCATCAGTATGGGAGGCCAAGGTCAGGTTCCCTAGCCTCTTCAAAGTATCAACGACCTCCTCAGTCGCTGAGTATCTGAACTCCAGCCCCAGCTTTGATCTCGTAGGAGCTTTTCCCCTTCCTGAGAAGGTCGGAGGAGTCCCCTTCTCTGGTGGTGCAAGTTGCGAGGAAGAGGAAGAAATAGTAATCTTGCAAAACAGCAACCTTAGTGCTCCTCTTCAGAACGGTCTGAGACCGGCTGGTCACAACAATCCTTTTACCCCAATTCTGAGGGATGGGAACCTTAAGGGGAGATCCCCTGGAGGTTGGAGCATGGACAAAAGTAGCTGTAGCAGAAGAGGCACCGGCAATGCTGCCAGCATTGCCAATGGCATCTCGGGAAGTGGACTTCGAGAGTTACTGTCAAAATAAAAAAAGAGAGAAGATATGTTAATGCACAAAAAGTTGAAATAAAGTTATTGAAAGCAGAAAAAACAAAGTGGGGGAATCCCCATAGACCTAATGAAGGATGGGAGGTCGTCGTCTGTTGGACTCCCTAGTCCAGCAGGGTGAAGAAAGGTGACAGGCTAGACCGGCAGGCTACACCCGACTTTTACAACATCAGAGCGAACCAGGAAAAATCAAAATTTCCTATCCCACTCATGTTCACTAGCTAGGGTAGGGAGACCATTGTAAAAGGTTTTATTCATGTTCCACTCAGGGTAAGGCTCGGACTGGACCAAATTATTGGGAAGCCTTACGAAGAAGAAAGAATTTTTCCAATCCCTACTGGAGGATTGGGAAGGACCTACTAGTCTGTACCTAGGGTTGAACTGAAGGTACCCTACAGTAGTAGTTTTCGGTGCCGAGGAAACACTGACCTTGAAGAAACATCTAAAGAGCTCCAAGGAAACTGGAGCCCTGTAGAGGTGACAAGTTGCAATGAAGGCCATTAATGCCTGCACAGCGTTGGAACGAGCTATGCAATCGGGAAATCCCAAAACTGGGCAATGTCTAAGAATAGAGGATGCAAATAAGGCAGAAGAATGCCCCCTATGAGGTTGGTTAGGGCGCTCTGACTCCCAGGCAACAACTATGTCCTCCCTCTCCATAACCCTTTCCCCACTAATTTGAAAATTTTCAAAGGGTCCTAAAAAAGAAGATGTAGAAAAGTCCTTCAATTCTAAAGGGTAGGAGACCTTATTGGTCACTCAGGGAGCCTTATCAAAGATTGGGGGCAAATAAAATACCCATTCTCTAGGTCTACGGGGGGAAAAGAGTGGACTACTTCTCCAGAATAAGGAGAAGGAGTGCTAGACGTGAAGACTCAGGGAAAGAGGCAGAAGACATCCCATTTCCGAGAAAGAAGAAAGAGGAAATTTTTTCTAAAAACACTAAGGGATAGGGAAGAAAGAACTCACTCAATAATTTTTTGAAGGATTAAGCAAGAAGATGAGATGTTCTAAACCATGAAATACCCACTAGACAGAGAAAGAGAGACAGTTCAGTAAGGACGCAGATGATGTTGCAGAAAATGAATTTTGTGAGTGAGAAAAGAGTTTACGTAAATCCTAAAATCTTCGAAAGCTTCCTAATTTATATCAGATAAGGAGGCTTTTGGGTTGCTAAAAAAGATCTAGTACTTTGGGAACTCAGGCAATTGCTAAAACGGATGAGCCACATCACCACCCAAAACTAGCCATTACAAAAAAAAAAAGGGCTTGACCCTTTAGAGGTTGTGACTTAAAAATGGTAATTTTGGAGCCACGACCTTTGTGCTTGCTGGGCCTAAGGAGGGGTAATGATGGGATTAACGGGCACGGCCCAGGTAAACCGACCTAAATAGACTCAAGTCCTGACCCCAAATAACTGAAAGTCTGACTCACGAGTCCCCAGGAAAGGTGGGCAGCGACCTTCTATCACGAACCTCCTAGGTCACCGACGGTAAGAATAAGTTCGGGAAAGGCCATACCAAACCACGACCTTCGATTCAATGAGCTCTAACTTGTCTCATACACCTTTTATGCCATGACAAAATGTTCCCGACTCCTAACACACTCTATGAGCCTATAATCACTCGTCGAGACCTCCCAAAAGTAATAGTCGAGACCAGGTAGGACTAATTCCTATTGGGCTTGGAAGTCCCAGGAATCGCCCTTTCCCGAGTTCGAGAATCTAATGGCATTCCATACTCTGGTAGGACTATATGCTTTTATTTTTGAGTGTATTCTTTTCCTATATAATAGTTGAATGTTGATTCTAAGTTGTCTCTCCTAGCTTTAGCAGCTTCGTGGACAATCGGAGCTGCTGTCTATCCTAAAGTAGCTTGCCAGGAGGTCCAGCGTTAAGAACCCGAAACCCAGCTCTGAATCTCCATTGCTTTATTTGATGTTGCTTCCATTCCAGCTCTTAGAGGTTAATAATCCATTGCCACACCCCATAAAGTCATTGTTCCTCCTACCAAGACCAAAAAGAACACTATGGCTGGTAAGACCAGGACTACTTTGAAAACGAGTAGGTGAAGGGAAATCTAATCTCGAATCTACAGAGAAACGAGATCCAAATTCCAAATTCCTAAAAAAACTTTTAACATGA